>CM056381.1:8418508-8656133 GCA_029718625.1 Synaphobranchus kaupii | reverse complement strand
GGGAAAAGCCTTTCCAGGGGATATCACTAACCCCCTGTTTATGTCCGGCATCCATTGATTAAGGTTGATTCCGCTCTTCAGAGAGGCAGGCCTGGGTTCTGTGAGGATATCGTGTGGGGGGGGGGGGGGGGGGGTTGCAGCTGATTGGCTGGCTGTGTCTCTTTTTTTTTTTTTTTTTTTTTTAAAGGACGTTGACTTGGTTCTGGCTACATTCCGTTTGATGAAGCACTTAAGCAAGTGACATTCATTGGAAGCCCTGGTTTATATGAATGCGGTGATGGAAGCCCTGGTTTATATGAATGCGGTGATGTTTTTGTTTTTTTGGTGGAGATAAGGTCCCAGGTGCCTTTAAAGAGTGGGCGTGGCCTTGCCATTGCCACCTTGCGCTCGCCGGATATCTTCAGTTCCTGTTTGTCCCCCCCCCCCCCTCCAGGAAGTGCGCGGCCTGCGTTGGCCGTGTGCCGCAGCACCAGTGAGCAGGCTTCTGCTGATAAGGGCCCAGGCGTTCGAGACAAGAGTAGCGCTCTCTCTCTTTCTCTCTCTCTCTCTCTCTCTCTCTCTCTCCCTATCTCTCTTTCTCTCTCTCTTCCCCTCTCTAAATGTTTCTGTTTTTGTCTGCAGCCTCATAACCTAGCTGCTCAGATCTTGACCGTTCTTGTTTTGATCCACAGCCTTTGCCTTCCCCCCCTTCTTCACTGAGTTGATATGATTGGTTACAAAATAGATTTGGTTTTGCCTCGAAAAGTGGGCGGGTTTTATTGCTCTGAGCTACCACTGCTTTTGCCAGGCTTATAACTATTTTTACCCAATTTCTCTCTCTCTCACACGTCCTTCATATCTCTTTCACTGCTTCTGAGTCTCTTCTCACTCCCTCTCTCCCTCTCTTTCTCGCCCCCTCCCTCTTTCTCTCTCCCTCCCTACCCTTGGTGCTCAGCAAACCCTGGCCTGGTGAAGCCACAAGCCAAGTCAGGAAACTGTGTGTGTGTGTGTGTGTGTGTGTGTGTGTGTGTGTGTGTGTGTGTGTGTGTGTGTGTGTGTGTGTGTGTGTGTGTGTGTGTGTGTGTGTGTGTGTGTGTGTGTGTGTGTGTGTGCGCGCGTGCGTGTGCGTGTGTGTGTGTGTGTGTGCGTGTGTCATATGGTTTTTATATCATCGCTATCGTACGGGTTTTTTATTATATAAAAATATGTACTTTCTCGGCACGTCAGCCGCTCGTATCGTGCGTCTCTCTCGCCGAGCGGTTTCCCGGGAGACGGGAGAGGGCCCTGAGGCCGCTCGCTCTCCGGCGATGGCGACAAGGCCGGCGGTAGCTATGGGCAGGGGTGGGCTCAGCCCACCCAAACGTGCGTCTTGCCCACCCAATCAAAAGTTAAGAAAAAAAAAAAAAATTTTGTACAGCCAATGAAAAATAGCACAGAAAATACCAGTACCGTTTCTAACTTCTGATTGGGTGGCAGCCTACAGCCCGCCTCCAAAGTCTTCCACTGCTCACCCCGTCCTTCTCGTAGTGTTCAGGCACAAACACACAGAGCTCTGAAGCAGACCCGTCCGCTGCACTGAGTGTCTCTCGGAGTCTCAGGCTGCGTCCCAATCCAGTTTTTGCTCCACCCTCGTAAACTTCACTTGGGAGGATGTGACGCACATACCAATAAAACAGGAGTATACACTTGCGTTTAGCGAGTGGGAGGGAGCGAGGGCGGAGCGGGTTATTTGAATTGAGACGCACTTCACCCCCATCTATACTCGGAAGTAACCGCGCTGCTGCACAGTTGGCGTATCGTGGGATCTCGGATCATGTAAAACGCCTGTCACCGTAGACTACATTTAAACGGATGAAACTCTCAACCTGTTTACATTAATTATCAGTCAAGCAATTGATTTACTGAATAACAAATATCAATAAATACAGCAAGTTTTGTGGGCAAGCATATTTCTTTATGTCATAAATTCGTGTAGCATTTACATATGTAGGACAGTCCGTGGCTGGAATAAAGCATTTAAACCGAACATATTCTCAACCTGTTTCCGTTCATTTTGCTTGCTTATGTCAATCAAACAAAGTCCCTGAATCAATTATATATAGACTAATGATTAAGAAATGACAAAGAGATTACTAACGTGAGATTGTTTAATAAGGGTGGCAATAATTCTGAATAATTAACTGGCAAAAAATCCCAGCGTTTTCTGTGAGTTGCACGTTAGCATTGCGTTTTTCCTCATCACGTTAAAGAATGTAATTTAAGACCTTTCGATTTGGTCAAAACGATTTATACATTAGAAAGCATACCTCTTAAGAAAGAAAAACCTCTTAAATTGCTGGAACCAGCGTTTAGCGCAATGCATGCTTTCAAGCTAGAAAAACGAATTTACCTAAATATGTGCTGTTCATTGATCACTTCGCATGACATAGTCAATTAACGCATTTTGCGTCAGCACAAATGTGGATAAAGCCTAGTAAAATGCTGTACAGTTTATTTACCTATTCGTCTTGGTTATTGCGAAATTCAATTGTTTGGCTATCTGGGAAATTATAGGCTACGGAAAAATATTTAGACACGTGTTGCCATGACAACTATGAACTCTGATGGCTCAGATTGCACACACATAGGGCAAAGCAAATTAGTGTTCTAAATGTTAGTTTAACTTTAGTTAAATTTTTGTTTATTGCACTTATTTTTGTCAGGGATTATGTACAAAAACAGTAATCTCAGCGAGAGGAGAAAATGTGCAGGTGACCGTTTGAAAATTGGATATTATCGGTTTCATCTGCAACAAGTTATTTCTCCAAGTTATCTTGCATCTTTAACCCCTTGCACCATACCATGTTGCATGGGCGAAAGCAAAACCTGGTTATTCTTGCTCATGAGAAGGCCATTACATCGGCTCTTGATATGGATTAAAGTAGGCTAGCCTACGTGTTTAAAAAAAAAAAAAATAAATCTTTCAGATTTCCCCCCCCCCAATTGAACCCCTATTCTAATTCAATTCCCCCGTGTAGCAACTGCTAGAAAATCAACGCTGCACAACCCCGTCAGCCGGTGGTAGACAGCGGTCATCATGTCCTTATTCAGGGCGCAACTCCTCCAAGCCCGACCGTGATTCCAACTCGCCCAGGGCAGCTATATGCGCAGCGATTCTCTCCGATAGATTAAACATTTTATTTTAGAAAATACCCTGTGTGAGGTTGTGTAGAAATGCAGGAAATAAGTTTTAAAAAGGCTCAAAATTTTCTGGGGGAGGACCCCCAGACCCCCGCTACTTCGTTCCCCTTTGTGCCCCACCAACATCTCTTCATGCCCCCCCAATCAAAACAGTCTAGAACCGGGCCCTGGATGGCGATGCGCTGCGATGTCCTCGGCTGCTCACGTGCCTCCTGAGCGGACGCTCCCGCTCCGGGCTCCTCCCCCTCCGGGCTCCTCCCCGAGGCTCCAGCGAGTCTCTCTGGGGGACGCTAAAGCGGAGAGTTTGGGCTTTTAAAATTTTTTTTATTCTGTTCTTTCCCCTCCCTGGGAGAACGGGGGCTAATCAAGCTGTCCGGCTTGGTTTTATGTGCGGGGAACAGGGGACGAAAGAAGGGGAGGGGGGGTCTCGGGTGTCCCAGGATGCAGTGGGGCATCGGCGACTGTTCCCGCGTCAGGTCGCCCCCTGCAGGACGTTCGAGGCAGGTACAGCATTTCAAGGCGCTTTCCCCGCGTGGTTTTGACCGCATTCCTTCATGGCCCCTAAACCGTGTTCTCAATCTGTGTTTGCGTTTGCGGTCTCCTACTCCCAGCTGCTACGGGACTTCACTTCCTGTTGTAGGTTTGTGTTCCCTCCATCTCAGCTGACATGCGGTGAGAATTCTGGTGCAAAATGGCTGCCGTGCATCACCCAGGTGGTGTTTGAAGCAAGCTTCCCCCTCATCACCATAAAGCGCTTTGAGTGTGAGAAAGGCGCCATATGATTGGATGGAATTATTAGTATTATTAGTATTATTATTTATTTAGTATTAGTATTAATTACTGCTGTCAGTACTGACGGTGATGACTCTCCATGATGTACACACTGATATAAGTCACTCTGGATGAGAGGGTTTCCTAATTGCCTGACTGTAATTGTAGCAGGGGTCCTTCAGCTGTGGGCCTGCTGGCTTATGTTTTCATGCTAAAATCAGCAGCAAGTTTAGAACCAAGAAACAGGTGAGGTTCTCTAGGTTTGGGGTTGGGATCCCCTGTGGCTCTCCAGGACCAGGGTTGGGGATCCCTGATTTCCAGCGTGTTCTGAAATAGATTTCTCGAGTTCCATTGTCCTTGGCGACATGCAGGAGGAGCGTCAGCACGGGCAGCGGATTAACCACCAGCGGTCCCGCCGCGGCCAGACTTTCTCTCCGGTGGGGGGCGGGGATTAGGAGCAGACGGGCTCTGGGGGTGGGCGAGGGGTGTGTGTGGGCAGGGGGCCTGGCAGATTCGTCCCGCCCTGTGGCTGAGATGGCTTAGGTACCCCTCACAGGCTAATACCCTCATGCCGGCGTTGCATAACCAGTGTCAGACCGTTTGTCCTGGCACTTCCTGCGTTCACTCGGAAACGGAGGTTGCCGGCGGTGACTGTCCACATCGCCACCTCGATATTCCGATCTGGAGCGCTCGCTGTTGCGTGCGTGACTCGCATCCACGCCCAGGCCTATTTCCGTCCTCGCTCCTCCGATTCTCTCCTGAACGGCTCGCCATTTTCTCATGTTGTCTGCTGGCGAAACGCCGTGATAATGGGCCCAGTAGGGACGCAAACGGGGTCTAATGGATACGCGACGCAAATAAACGGCTCAATCGAATTAAAAAATGGCGGCACGGTCCGTTTCCCCACCCCTGCAGAGCGTTAACGCCGCGCCGGGTGTGCGCTCACGCCCTTTTAACCCAATCTCACGCGTCACCTGGGCTAAACCACAGGTGCGCACACTGATAACTGCCTGTCACAGACGATTGCATCTCAATACCGTCACCACACGCCTGTGACAAAGCAAACTCCTGCTACCTGCGGCGACTTGAAGAACAAGCTACGGCTTGTGGATTTAGGCCTTATTGGAATTTGCACAGGAAAGCAGGTTTCATGGTATTTGTAGGCTGGTGGTTAGGCAACACCGTCCCGAGCCAGCGCGATTGACTTGCGGGTGGGGCTCTGTGGTTGCGTTTCGCCTCGGTGCTTCCTTAACCATCGGGCTGTGTAAACGGGCGACTTGGACGCAGCGTAAACAGCCCTCGATAAGCACGTCTGCTAAGCAAATAAGTACTAATGCTAAAAGTTTTAGCATTAGTAAAGAGTGTTGGTTTTGCACTGTGGCTTTCCAGCTGGTTGTACTATGCCTGTGCCAGTCAAAGATGAACTCTCGACCAGGGGTGGGCAAGGCGGGCCGAATCGGTTTCCGAATTTCACGCCAGCTTCCGCCCATAATTATTTTAACTGGCCCCCAATCATTCTGCCATTATATGAAACGTTTGAATGTGGCCTAATCGACTAATGAATCTGTGTTGGTGTGTACAGCCGATTGGCAAATTGAGTTACGGTAACTGATGGAAACGAAGACGTATATACGCACCAGCCCTCTGCGTTCTAGACCTAGATGCATTCATGTATCTCATGTTGATGTAGTTTTATTTATATTTATTTATGTATCCGTTATTTATACAGCCGAGAGTCCCCTTGAGATAAGAAATCTGTTTATCTAGCAGGCCCTGGCTAAACGCTCGCAGCGTGCGGCTTAAAATACAGTGCATTAAAAAAACGACGACCGCGAAACGCAACGAGCCTCGCGAACTAGCGGGTCAACAGCGCCTTATCTCTTATGGCGAGAGTAAACTTTTTAAAACACTTCATGGCAATGATGAAATGTTGACGCCGCGTGTGTTTGTGGAGTCGGTTCTAACGCCGTGGAGCATGTTAGCCAAGAGCACTCTGCCCATGCTCATAGGAAGGACAAGGCGCAGTCAAAATAAGCAGCTACTGCAGAGGTTGTAGACATCTCTCCTTCTAATGACCTGCTGATTTTTACTGCGTCTCGCCCTTCCTATTTCGGGAAGACGCCTTTTACTTTCTTTAAGTGGCAAGTGCACAGTACACTGAGTTCAGGTAATTTACTGCTTTTTTTAATGACATTAACAGCCTGACCGTTGCTGAAATTGATTACATATTTATAAGAAACCTCCCAAAAAAAAAAAAAGCCTATAAAATAATTTAATGCATTAAATTAAGGATAAAGTGTTCTGTGGACAGATTGAATTAAAGGCCTTTATTTCACACACAACCCCTCTAAAATGATGGTCTGCTTTGCTGGTCCCAAAGTGTTAAAGCTCTTATGGATACAATTACCAATGGATTATGCTGCAATACAGTCAAGCCGGAAAGTCTGCACACTCCTTTCACCTTCTCCACGTTTTATTACGTTACAGACATATTCTACAATAGATTGAGTTCATTTTTTGTCTCAAAATTCTACACAAAATAGCCCATAATGACAAAGTGAAAACAGGTTTTTAGACATTTGTGCTAATTTATTAAAAATCTAAATAATATCATATGTACACAAGTGTGCACACCCATTGATATGACACCGAAAAATGAGCTGAGGTGCATTTTGTTTCCACTGATACTGCTTGAGATGTTTCTACAACTTAATTGGAGTCCACCTGTGATAAATTCAATTGATTGGACATGATTGGGGATTGCCAACACCTGCCTATATAAGGTCCCACAGTTGACAGTGCATGTCAGAGCAAACTCCAAGCCATGGGGTCAAAGGAATTATCTGCAGACCTCAGAAACAGGATTGTGTCAAGGCATAGATCTGGAGAAGGGTACGGAAAAATCTCTGCAGCTTTACAGCTCCCAAAGAGCACAGTGGCCACCATCATTCGTAAATGGAAGACGTTTGGAACCACCAAGAATCTTCCTAGACCTGGCCGCCCAGCCAAACTGAGCAATCGGGGAAGACGGGCCTTGGCCAGGGAGGTGAGCAGGAACCCGAGGGTCACTCTGACAGAGCTCCAGCGTATCCTTGTCGAGATGGGAGAACCTTTCAGAAGATCAACCATCCAGGCAGCACTCCACCAATCAGGCCTTTATGGTAGAGTGGCCAGACGGAAGCCCCTCCTTAGTAAAAGGCACATCACAGCCTGCTTGGAGTTTGCCAAAAGGCACCTAGAGGACTCTCAAACCATGAGAATCAAGAATCTCTGGTCTGATGAAACCAAAATTGAACTTTTTGGCCTGAATACCAAGCGTCACGTCTGGAGGAAACCAGGCACCGCTCATCACCTGGCTAATTCCATCCCTACAGTGAAGCATGGCGGTGGCAGCATCATGATGTGGGGATGTTTTTCAGCAGTGGGAACGGGGCGACTAGTCCTGATAGAGGGAAAGATGAATGCAGCTAAGTACACAGAGATCCTTGAAGAAAACCTGCTCCAGACCTCAGACTGGGGCGAAGGTTTACCTTCCAACATGACAACGACCCGAAGCACACAGCCAAGAGAACAAAGGAGTGGCTTCGGAGAAAGTCTGTGCACGTCCTTGAGTGGCCCAGCCAGAGCCCAGACCTGAATCCAATTGAACATCTGTGGAAAGAGCTGAAAATGGCTGTGTACCAACGCTCCCCATCCAACCTGACGGATCTTGCAAGGATATGCCAAGACTAATGGGCAGAAATGTCCAGAAACAAGTGTGCCAAGCTCGTAGCTTCTTTCCCAAGACGCCTTGAAGCTGTAATCGCTGCCAAAGGTGCAGCAACCAAGTATTAGGCTAAGGGTGTGTACAGATATGTAACCCCTAAATAACCTATTTTTGTCAGTAAAATAAAATTGCATATTTTCTAAAAACCTGTTTTCACTTCGTCATTATTGGCTATTGTGTGTAGATGTTTGAGGCAAAAAATGAACTCAATCTATTGTAGTATAAGTCTGTAACGTAATAAAACGTGGAGAAGGTGAAAGGAGTGTGCAGACTTTCCGGCTTGACTGTATATAGCAAATATGTGCACTTACAGTGCCAAGTATGTTTCACAGCAGTATATTTAAGAAAAAATATGTTGCAATATCTCAATAGTTCAATCCGGTTTCAATTCAGATTTATTTGTGTAGTGCTTTTCATGAAGACACTGTCACAAAGTCGCTTTACAGAAATATAGGAAACGCAAGAAAAACTGGGAACAGCCGAACGTGAACCCTAAAATAACCAACGTTTCCCCCCCCCCAATGGGATGAGGAAAACACTCAAAGAACTGCGAGGAAAAATATCTCCAGTGGGGAGAAATCTCTGGAGGAGCCGGCCGGGCTACAGAGGGGGAGCCCATCCTGTGCTGGCTGGCCTGGTATCATATAATATATTGCTATTATATATTATATTTCATTTACATTTATTTTCAGTTTATTCCATTTTTGTGAGGGTGTGACTGGGAAGAGCATTGGGTTTTCCGGGTGGTTCTCCGGGATGCCTAACAAACTCCTGAGTGAAGCCCGGTGCTCGGGGACGGCCAGTGGACGGTCGCCGTAGGGACGCAAAGCGGCCATGTGACTCTCCCTCCTGCTCCGCGGAGTGAGGGAGGGGGGCTCCACCTTTTTGACCAAGATTTTTGGTGTCGGCACTAAAAAAAAGAAGAAGAGTGCCGCTCGAACCTTTATCTCTGTTCAATCTCTGCTCCCATTGAAATGGAGGAACGGATAAGCGGCTCGATGGTTTATCAGGGCGCCGATGACATGGGGCCTAGTGAAACGGTGGAAGTGCCCGGGGTCTCCGGGGGGTGAAAGCCGAAAACCAACAAAATGATCCCGGCGCACGTCTGCTCGATAAGCCCGGATACGGATCGCCTGCTCGCCTCGTCAGCGGCGGAGTTTTTTGGCTTCCCGTAGTTGGCGAGATGAGCGTGATGGCTGCGGCTGTTTTGTGAGGGCGGCTGCTTCCTGTTTGTCTCGCTGCCACACTTCCTGGTGACGGGCGCAGTTGTTTCCTGTGGAAAACTACCTGCCATGGGCAGGATTGTCTCAAGGAGGGAGAGAGAGAGACGACACATTGACAGGTTGGTGTATAGGGCCGCCGTCTAAAACGCCGGTGAGATTGGCGTCCTTCTCCTCTCTGACTGGTGGGAAGCTTCACCACGCCCTCCCGCGCCATTAGAGCGGTGAGCTTTCCCGCCACGGCTGAAGTTCTGGATTCTTCTACCGTCCGGAACACTTAATGATTTCCCTTGTGAGGTCACAGTTGCCCTGCCCTCTCACCTCTGCCTTCTCTCGCTATTGGCCATTAGAATTCACAACTCTGTCTCACGCTGCCCCGTACTCTGTCTCACGCTCCCCCAATGAGAATCCGCCTGATTGGCTGCGGGCTCCCTCTAGTGCTGGCCCCTGCGTGTACCTCAGTAAATTATTCATTGGATCCAATGGCATCTGCGCCGTTCGTTTGCAAAAAAATCATCAATACGTTTGCCTTCCCATTGTCACAGTGCATGTAGGCCCACGTCTTATTGGAGCAGGAAGTGACTCAAAGACCTCTTTGGGGAAACGAAGAAAGCCAATTATTCTTTTAACATGAAATCTGGGGCTGCTTAATGACTCGTCCTGTTAGGACATTTTTCCTGCAAGCGGACGGGTCCCACGGTCATCGAATCCGGACCGTGTCGGTGCCGACTTTAGCGAGAAGCCCTGCAGGGGCGGGAGAGTCACCCAGGGAGGGGTTAATTCGGCAGGTATGGCTCTGTCTCATTGCCTCCTGTTGACCGACTCCCATCCTTCAGTAATGTGTGTGGGTCTGTATGGAGAGCTCTGATACCGTGCTTCAGAGAGCAGTAATGTGTGTGGGTCTGCATGGAGAGCTCTGATACCCTGCTTCAGAGTGCAGTAATGTGTGTGGGTCTGTATGGAGAGCTCTGATACCCTGCTTCAGAGTGCAGTAATGTGTGTGGGTCTGTATGGAGAGCTCTGATACCCTGCTTCAGAGAGCAGTAATGTGTGTGGGTCTGTATGGAGAGCTCTGATACCCTGCTTCAGAGAGCAGTAATGTGTGTGGGTCTGTATGGAGAGCTCTGATACCCTGCTTCAGAGTGCAGTAATGTGTGTGTGTCTGTATGGAGAGCTCTGATACCCTGCTTCAGAGTGCAGTAATGTGTGTGGGTCTGTATGGAGAGCTCTGATACCCTGCTTCAGAGTGCAGTAATGTGTGTGGGTCTGTATGGAGAGCTCTGATACCCTGCTTCAGAGAGCAGTAATGTGTGTGGGTCTGTATGGAGAGCTCTGATACCCTGCTTCAGAGTGCAGTAATGTGTGTGGGTCTGTATGGAGAGCTCTGATACCCTGCTTCAGAGTGCAGTAATGTGTGTGGGTCTGTATGGAGAGCTCTGATACCCTGCTTCAGAGAGCAGTAATGTGTGTGGGTCTGTATGGAGAGCTCTGATACCCTGCTTCAGAGTGCAGTAATGTGTGTGGGTCTGTATGGAGAGCTCTGATACCCTGCTTCAGAGAGCAGTAATGTGTGTGGGTCTGTATGTAGAGCTCTGATACCCTGCTTCAGAGTGCAGTAATGTGTGTGGGTCTGTATGGAGAGCTCTGATACCCTGCTTCAGAGTGCAGTAATGTGTGTGGGTCTGTATGGAGAGCTCTGATACCCTGCTTCAGAGTGCAGTAATGTGTGTGGGTCTGTATGGAGAGCTCTGATACCCTGCTTCAGAGAGCAGTAATGTGTGTGGGTCTGTATGGAGAGCTCTGATACCCTGCTTCAGAGTGCAGTAATGTGTGTGGGTCTGTATGGAGAGCTCTGATACCCTGCTTCAGAGAGCAGTAATGTGTGTGTGTCTGTATGGAGAGCTCTGATACCCTGCTTCAGAGTGCAGTAATGTGTGTGTGTCTGTATGGAGAGCTCTGATACCCTGCTTCAGAGTGCAGTAATGTGTGTGGGTCTGTATGGAGAGCTCTGATACCCTGCTTCAGAGAGCAGTAATGTGTGTGGGTCTGTATGGAGAGCTCTGATATATTATGGGTCGGTAAAGACCTGACCCCCCCCAGCAGGAAAGGGATCGGAGGCGTGTCTTTGAAACGTGTCCCACCAGTGACCCCTCCTCCAGTGCTATGGCTATAAGGAGAAGCTGTAGCTGTGTTTATTCTTTGCCATCGAAATATCATCCTTTCACCCCCCACCCAGACACACACTCCCACCCACCCACCCACCTACCCACAACCCTCTGCTCCATCTGGTGTAACCCGCTGCTGTAGCGTCTGGATCCCCCCCCCCCCCCTCTATCTGCCCCCTATCTCTCCCTTTCCTGCGTCCGGGATTTTTAGACGGTTGCGATCTTATCGGCTCCACCCCCCCACACACACACACCCTCCGCCCCGCTCGCTCCCAGAGATTACGGCTCGGCCGGAGGAAGGTTATCGTGTATACGGAATGGAGCTGATCGGGGGAGGGGGGAGGGGGGGGGGGGGGGGGGGGGTTATGGGAGGGTTGCTTGTGGGAGGGGAGGGAGGGAGGGAGGGGGCGGGGTACGCTGGGTAAAGGGGAGCAGGCTGGGGTATGTGGGAGAGACCGTGGAGTCACGCCACAGCTGGCCCGGGTGACGCACGTGTGTATTAATAAATAATGGCGGACCTATCCGCTGCTCTTATTTATAACTTTCCTCTGTTGTTTATTTATTCCGCCGTGCGCATGTATAAATAGTCTTGCCGTCTGCAAGGCCCGTTCGCAAAGAAACAGCGGGGAGAAAATAACGCGCTAGCTAGCGAGCGATCCCTCTCACTCCGCTCTGCCAGACTTTTACGTTCATTTTAATAAAGCGCTCTCCTCGGCCACTTTGATGATGTAAAATATTAACAGAGCTAAATGCACACATTGGCTTCCAGTTTGCCGTGTAAATTATTAAGCAGTCTGGAGGGGAGAGAGAAAACAGTCGCATTCATTTAGGCTTTACTCTGGCCTGCTTCTTGCTCTTCTTCCTCCTCCTCTCACGCTGAATTCTCTCTCTCTCTCTCCCTCTCTCTCTGCCACTCTCTCTGCCACTCTCCCTCTCTCTCTCTTTCTCTCTGCCACTCTCCCTCTCCTTTCTCTTTCGCTCTCTCTCTTTCTCTCTCTGCCGCTTTCCCTCCTCTCTCCCTTTCTCTCACTCTCTCTCTCCCTCCCCTCTCTCTCTTCCTCCCCTCTCCCTCTCCTTCAATCTGCTGCATGACTAGTCCCCCACGCTCATTTGTCTCTTAGTGAAAGCGCCCCTGTATTTTTATGAAGAAATTAAGAAGGCAATTAAAGCGAACGGAATCTTCTTTTTTTTTTTTTTTTTCCCTCCCAGCGAGACGGCCATGTTGCCGGGCCTCTCTCCCAGGGAGTTGTGGGTAATGAGCGCTGCAGCTGTAACGCAGGTCTAATTCTGAGAGGTCCATGTGCAGCGCGCGCGATGTATTGTAATGAGTAATGGCAGTCCGCAGAAGTAAATAAATTATCATGTATTCATTATTTCAGGCTCGTCAATTGACCTGCGCTTTGGTGAATGTTGCATGTGATGTAAGTGAAAGACAGTCGGTAGTTTTAAAGAGATTAATTTGCTCCTCCGTGCAAACCCATCGCATACAGTCAGCTTGCCTTTGCACAGAGAGTGCCGTGCATAATCGATGAATACGACGGGCATTAGAATGATGATATTGATTTGTTATGCGGACCGTGAGTGTTTGTCATGTGTCCCGATCGCTGATGAGATGCTTTCGTTGTTTGAAACTGGGTGCCTCTTGTTTTATTATGGTTGATAGCCATCAGTAAGTCTTTAAGGTGTGAGATTTCAAATATGTGAACAGGATGTTCTTAACTGAACATTCCAACGCCGATGTAACGATCACTACTGGAAAGTAATGGAGTTCTGGAACACTGACTTAGAATTTTGAAAAAACATTCCAAAAAACCTACTCTTCAAAGGGTTAAAGGTGTCGGTGAGAGAATTAAGAATTGTTAAGCTTGTTAAGCGGTCTGACACTCCGTATTGTCTTCGTATCTGTGTGGGTTTCTGGAATCCGGTCTTTGGCCGATCCACTTCGTCTGCCGTCTGTGTAAAACGATCTCCAAAGCTGACGCGGCAAGCTACTTACACTGGTACTGGCAGATTGGACAGGAAGTCCTTTATTTGAGCCAGAGGTTATTTGTGAAACGGTTGTAGCAGAGCGTAAGTAGTTCTTATGAATGCTCTAGGCTCTTGAGTTCAGATTGAGTGGGTATTTTATGGGTATTTTACTCACCAGTGTGGTCCAAATCATTGCTAATGCTATGCTAATGTCATGCACTGAGTGACAATAAGCTCATTTCTCCCCCTGCTTGGTTTCTGTCCCTGTCTCACTTTCTGCTGCCTTCCGTGAGCTGCCGGTTTCCTGTTTGAGGTTTGGGCTCCGGGCGATAATGCTGAATCACTTTTCCTTTTCCTTGATTATTATTTTTTTAAAGCCCTTTCCTGGACGCATTTTCCTGTAAAGAAGGTGCTTATAGGTCCCCTAGCAGAACAGCGAATCGACTGCTGTTATTAATCGTTCCTGTTTCTAGCGTTCCTGCCTTCCGTGAACCAGCCGCAGTACTGCTCTGTTGCACCGGGGAACTCTGCCAGCCCTTCACACATTTCACACTGTGCCTCCATTTCCCAGATACACCCTGTATTCAGGCCTGTATTTCTGACACACTTGGCTATTTATAACTACCCATGTGGGAAAGGAATATACTGCAATAATATTGTAAATATACTGACTGCTTTGTACACTGCAGGGAGGAACATCTATAGGCCTACTTCCCAGCTATGTATTGTTTTTAAAACTGTATATTTTTCGCAGATATTGGGGAATCTTACTATATTGTATTTAATTTCAGTATATTTTCAGCGTGTTCCATTTCCTGACTATATTCACTTAATTTAAGTTTTTTTTTTTAAACCGTAGAAAAATTGTTTAAATTGAACAAGGATTCCACAAAGAATTTGAATAAACGGATAGTTAAAAATCAAAAGGCAAAGTGTGGCCTTATGTGTAAATCCAAAGACTGTTTTCAACAGGCAGTTCTCTTACCAAAATGGAATATACTGGAATATGTTGTGTGAATAGTTATAAAATATGAAATATTCAACAATATATAATGACTGTATCTTTCACTATAATGTATTGCAGTAAATATGGCAATATCTGAATAATAGATTATACTTCAGTATATCATTATATTCCGTTCCTGTGAGGGCTTGTAAGCCTTTGGGGTTCTTGAGCTGAGGGGGTTAACAGAAAAAGGAGAGGGCAAACTTTGTTTGTGAGATTTGTGGTTGTCATGCCAACAGTTTGTGTATTGTGTACACATATTGAGAGTAAAAGGTAAAATTAATGTAAAAGTGACACTTTTATTATGAATGTATCTAGATATATCAGATATGTATGTGATTATATAATGCATATCATAAATATCTGTCTGAATGTTGCGATGAACTTCCAGAATGACTAATCTCACATGCAAACATAAATATCATGGAAAAATAGATGAATCTTCCAAAAAGGAGAGAATGCCAGGATAACGCCTGTCTGCCGTCCTGATGTCTAATGGGTGGGTGGAAAGGTTAAATAGTTTTTGCAGTCCAGACAGAGGGATGAGCTTATACTAATTATTTGCCAACATTATAGATTGAAACTGTCACAGGAGATTATTTTAATAGAGTGCTTGTTAAATATAATAATCAATCCATTTGTTTGTGGCGCAGAAAAATCGGTTGGTAAATGCCAGGTGGAGCTGCTGAAAAGTTCAGGACAAAATGCTAGAGTGCTGTTGTGCTGTCCTCTCCTGTACAGCACAGGTACCTGTTTACACAGCACTCAGACAGGCTGGGCCCTTTGAGTGATCACCACAAACAGGGCTGCTGGGTCCCTCATTCTGTTGGAGCCCCACGGTCTTGTATCTGTTAAGGCTCTGTTCCAGTGTGTGGATGGGTCCCATGGTCTGGTAGCTGTTAAGGCACTGTTGTAGCGCATGGGTGGACCCCATGGTCTGTTATCTGTTAAGGCACTGTTCTAGTTTGTGGATGGGTCCCACGGCCTGGTATCTGTTAAAGCACTGTTCTAGTGCATGGATGGGACCCACGGTCTGGTATCTGTTAAGGCTCTGTTACAATGTGTGGATGGGTCCCATGGTCGGATATCTGTTAAAGCACTGTTCTAGTGCATGGATGGTCCCATTGTCTTGTATCTGTTAAGGCACTCTTCTAATGCATGGATGGACTCCATGGTCTGTTATCTGTTAAGGCACTGTTCTAGTGTGTGGATGGGTTCCACAATCCGGTATCTGTTAAAGCACTGTTCTAGTGCATGGATTGGCCTCACAGTCTGGTATCTGTTAAGACCTGCTGTTCTAGTGCATGGATGAACCCCATGGTCTGGTATTGAATCTGGACCGTGTCAGTGCCAACTGTGACTGGCATGTCTGCATGGAGATGCAAAATGCGCTCTCGTGTCGCCCAGGGATGGGAGGGTTTCAGTAAGCTGGCATGACATCATCTCATCGCGCATCAGTGGCCTCCTCTGGTCGATCCGGTGTCTGCGAGTCGACCTGTTGATATGCATGCGTAGGGTCTTCTTCCGACTCGCGTCCGCCCGAGCCCGACTCGCCAACTGCGCCGTGATAGAAAATGGTGCCTGGAATCCTTTTTTTAAATTTTTTTAATTCTAAATCAGTGTTCTGGAACTCCATTGCTTGATTGTTACATCAGAATTGGAATGTTCAGTTGAGAACATTCTAATCACATACTTGTGATCTCACAAATTAAAGGGTTAAAAAAAACTGTGTTAGCGACGTTCCTGTTTGACAGGATTATCTTGTGAGACCTGCTCATCTGCGCTAGGAAAGGCTGCTTGTGGAGCTCACCTGTGAGGCTCACCTGTTAGTTCCCCAGGCAACACGAAGCAGCGTCGGGCTCGTTTTCCATGAGATGCTGCTGTGTGATTTCCTTTTTAAAATTGGCAAAAAACAAAACGGAACACTTTTTGTGCTGTTGCTGTATGTAAACCAAGTGTAAAATAATAAGTGTATGCATGTATGTATGTATGCATGTAGAGCTCCTGTAGACGGCTTATGCAAATGGCTGTGTGTCTGAAGACATTATGCGTCAGCACATGTGCGTTTGTGGTGTTTCTCCAAGGGTTTGTTTGCTGCTCAGAAGAAAATGGCTTTTTCGCCTTCAGAGAAGCCGAATAAGAACCCCCCCCCCCCCTCCCCCCAGCGGAGTGCGATGTATGACTGGGCGGGCGTGACGTCAGCACAGGACCGGCGCCAGTGCCCTAGCTCGCTCTGAGGCATCGATCCTCTCTCCGCCGTGGGCCGATGGGAAGTGAAGTCCTCCAATGGGGAGCGGAGGCGGCGTTGCGGAGAACGCCCGCGGAGGGGGTGGGGGGCGGTGGTGTGAGGCGGGGGGTGAGCGAGCACAGAGACACGCACGCCGAGGTGTCCAGCGAAAACGTGCCCCGTCGGAGGCTGCCAGAAAAAAAAACGGGGCGGGGGTTGGGAGAGATGTGGAGGCTCTGGCTCAGTGTTTCTATGGCGACTCTCGCTGGTATTCGCAGGGGCGGGCTGGACGGAAAGAGAAATTCCTCAGACTTGTTAGATGTGTCATCACGTATGATAAGCTTGAATATGAACAAGGTGGCGAATGAGGAGGAGTCATTAGCTACACTCATTTGCATGGGGAGTCATTAAGCCTCTTCGACTCGTTCTCTTGGAAATACATATTTTAAAAAAAAAAAAAATTTTTTTAAATCAATAAGTTTTTTTACTTGTTATTTTACTTGTGCATTTTCCCATGAAACAATCCTCAGTGCCATTGTAGCCCGAGCAGTTGACTGGTGCGTTAAAATAGTCTGAAGCACTCAATCTCAAGCTGCTGAGAGCCACGTCTCAGGCCCACAGCCAGAGGTTGCAGTTCGAGGAACCAGAAAACAATATTGGACTTCTCTTTTTTTTGAGCTTTGACTTGATAGGGAAATGACCTAGTTTTATACCTGTCTTCCCCTCTGGCCGTCCTTCCCGTTACGAGCGCGTATCCGTTATAAGATGGGCTGCGAGTTTCGGCGTCGAGGGCCCGAGTAAGCGGCATTTCTGCCCACGCCCGTCCCATCAAATGCATCGCGGTGCTCGGAGTGCCCCGAAGATTCAAGCGCATTTGTATTCCTGACGCTGCGGGGAGTCCTTCGCGCACAATTCACATCGCCTTTGTTTTTCAAATGTTAACAAGTTGTTAAGACCGAGGGCTCGCTTCTTCCGGGAACCTCCTTTGTGAAAGGTTAGCTTTTGAGAATCCACTTTAAGTCCAATTCATTGTCTCCCGGCGAGCTCTCTGATTGGATTTGACTTTGCGGTGTGTACATTTGGCTGTTTGCTCAGAACCACAACCCATTAAGTAAATGTTGGATGACTACTGTAGGAGCACAAATACAAACACTGAGCAGTCTTTTTAAAAAAAGAAAAAACAAAAAAAGAAAAAACAGTTGAAATGGTAGCTTGAGGCCGTAAGCCTGGCCTGTCGTATTTGGGTGGAGCTCTGGGTATAGACGGAGCATAGCATGTCGAACTGCTCAGGAATAAGCTTTCCCGCCACAACCCAACAGAAAAACACAAACGAAAGTAGCAGTCCGAGCCAAAATCCAACTGACTGCAGGTGACTGTGAGAAAAGTATTAGTGTCGAACTGGAGATAACAAGGTCGTTGATAACAGGAAGTTGGAGATAACAAGGTTGTTGATAACAGGAAGTTGATCCTCGAGCGCTTCTCCAGCTGAGATGATTTTGACATTTAATAAAAAACACGACCCCAGCACGAAGGAGCTGCTGTCATTCCCGAAACCTCAAACAACTTTGTGCCCATGTCTGTATTTACTAAGAAACTTAAAAGGAAAAGTAAAAGGAAAACAAACATTTCCTGGAGTATTTTTTGCAGGGTTTCCCTGTAGGATCAATTCATTTTGGAATGTTGTTTCTCACGGGTAGCCGCTAATAACAAGTGTGATTCTGATTACAAGTTAGTTTTATTCATCTTAAGAAACAATGGTGAACTTATGAACAGATGTTTTTGTTTTTTTGTTGTTGGGAACCAAAACCACCCTGTAGGGTTGAGGGGGGGGCATGAGGAACTGAAATGGACGAACCGTGCCAAACGCGACAGGCGATTGATTCATCACGGTCTGTCGAGGGCCAGTGTGGGATTTCTAGGCTAAACGGTCTCAGAGGAAAACATGAAATTGCTCCCGTGTATCCACTCTAGTTTGATCCCCTGGCTTCCTCCCACCCTACTCCCACAATTTGGGATACTGTTTGGGTGTGGCTTGCAGTACTGTATGGGTGTGGCTTGCAGTTCTGTGGGTGTGGCTGCAGTACTGTATGGGTGTGGCTGCAGTACTGTGTGGGTGTGGCTTCAGTACTGTGTGGGTGTGGCTTGCAGTACTTTGTGGGTGTGGCTGCAGTATTGTTTGGGTATGGCTTGCAGTACTGTGTGGGTGTGGCTTGCAGTACTGTGTGGGTGTGGCTGCAGTACTGTGTGGGTATGGCTTGCAGTACTCTCTGGGTGTGGCTGCAGTATTGTGTGGGTGTGGCTTGCAGTACTGTGTGGGTGTGGCTGCAGTACTGTGTGGGTATGGCTTGCAGTACTCTGTAGGTGTGGCTGCAGTACTGTGTGGGTGTGGCTTGCAGTTCTGTGGGTGTGGCTTGCAGTACTGTGTGGATGTGGCTGCAGTACTGTGTGGGTGTGGCTGCAGTACTGTGTGGGTGTGGCTGCAGTACTATGTGGGAGGGGCTTGCAGTACTGTGTGGGTGTGGCTGCAGTACTGTGTGGGTGTGGCTTGCAGTACTGTGTGGGTGTGGCTGCAGTACTGTGTGGATGTGGCTGCAGTACTGTGTGGGTGTGGCTGCTGTACTGTGTGGGTGTGGCTGCAGTACTGTGTGGGAGGGGCTGCAGTACTGTGTGGGAGGGGCTGCAGTACTGTGTACACAGATGTGTGTACCGCCCTTGCAACAATGCAGTATGCCTCTGTCATAGGCTTGTGGGGGGTGGGGTGGGCGGGGGGTGTTGGCCGTGGGTTGGCCAGTCTGTGCTTAAATCACTGGGAGCACATGCGTTCGAAGTGGGAACGATGTCGGTGGCGTTTCGCTAGAGAATAAAACACGGTCATTCGGCTGTGGGGTTCAACCGGCTCTGAGAAGGCTTATTTAGTGAACGACATGGGCGACTTCTCCGAGCGAGACGTGAAATATTTACCAAGCCTGAGTCAGCCTGTTCTTTTTATATCTATGGTTTTTACCCTCAGCATTCACCCCCAGCACAGCGGGGTACTCAACGTTCAGTTCGGTGTTAATTTAACTCTAACAGAGTGTATATTAGTCCAAATGGGACATGTTGCACTTCATCAGAGCTCGTTGAACTTTGCTGGCAGTCGACTCAGACTGAAGCTCCGTTGCTATGAGGACGCAAGAGCCTGGCGTGTTTGCGTGATCGCCAACATTCACTAAGCGGTTCTCATACCGCCGTTAAGGCGCATTGCATTGATCCTGATGCCTGAGGGCATGTGGTTACTTTGCTACTGCAAAAGCCTGAAAAAATTTGATAATAATTATAATAATAGACCCTTATTTAACCGGGAGGGATAATTGAGAACAAAATTCTCATTTACACTGACGACCTGCGTAATCCTTAAGCTACATGTCTTTGGACTGTGGGAGGAAACCGGAGTACCCAGAGGAAACCAACGCGAACACGTGACCTCTGTCTAGGTACAGGTGTAAGTGTGTGTGTATGGAGGCGCAGGTGTGTTTAGGTATATGTGTAGGTGCATGTGTAGAAGTGTTGGTGTGTGTATGGCAGTGGAGGTGTGTTTAGGTACAGGTGTAGGTGTGTGTGTGTGTGGAGCTGGAGTTGTGTTTAGGTACAGGTGTAGGTGTGTGTGTGTGTGGAGCTGGAGTTGTGTTTAGGTACAGGTGTAGGTGTGTGTGTGTGTGTGTGTGTGTGGAGCTGGAGGTGTGTTTAGGTACAGGTGTAGGTGTGTGTGTGTAAGGTTGGTACAAGTTTGGGTATGTGGGAGGGGCATGTGACTGTATTTCTGCTGAGTTTGGGAAATGCCACCGACACTGCCGCGAGCCAGGAAAACCCCGCCTCTCACTGCACTGGCCACACCAGTGCATTGTGGGTACCCAGATAATGTCACACCCAGTTTTACGAGTTCTCAGGCATTATTAATAAAGGCTAGAGCATATACTGTATTTGAGATGCACACTGCTATGAATACACATGGCCTCAGTATTCTGATGATGTCAGCTTTAGACTGTGTTGCTCATATCTTCTTCTATGGTAAAGATGCACATAATGACAGATATAAACTTGACTGATGAAATGTTAACCATCTTTGTCATTTTTAAGTCATTGCATTTGCATTTTTAATGCTGTGTGAAAATGTATTGATGTAATACACATTTCTGCTGGCGTGCGTTTGCCGCGTACAGTAAAAGGTAACGTATGGCTGAGCGTACGTGTTGAATTGTGTAAAACATTCAAGATGTTATTAATACAGCAGAATATCCCTCCTTGGGAAAACTAAAAGTATTGGAGTGTGGGGGGACAACACTCTGAAGAAACGCACATTAAATCTTGCTTCCCTGAAGGATTTCATCCCCATTTTGTTGCTAGGCAACCCCCTCTTGAATGAGTTTTCAATTAAGTCACTTACAGTTCCCGACTCTGGGCTAAACTGCGGCGCTGATTCCACTGGGTCAGCGGGGAGTCTCTCTCTTTCTCTTTTTCTCTCTCTCTCTAGCTCTCTCTTTGCCTTTATCTCTTCTTCTTTCTCTCTCTGAGCTGTTTAATTTGGCCAGATGTTTGTCCTGGTAAACAGAGGCCTCCATGTTTGCATATTCAGGGACCATCAGCTGTTTAGGCAGCATTGAGGTTTCAAACCCAGGTTTCAGGTTCGATTCTCTCCCACTGTAAGACACTTTAGCAAATATCCATCTGTGCAAAAATGAATAAATAAATAAATAAATAGGCTACACTGCAAAAGAAGGCAGCTGCGGGTAACTGTGCTAAGCTATCAGTTTGAAACGTTGATATTACAACATTCCAAATGGTGGGCGTGGGCCCTGCGAGGGGATTGGCCGGGCTACGCTAGGCTGCCACCAGACCGAGGCGACACTCCTTTTATGGCCGTTGCGTACTGTGACATCACAGTGGGACGGGAGGCCGGTTGCCATCTGGCAGAGGAGGCGGGATCCCGGCCGGGTTAATGGCCGGGGGGGGCGGGGCCAGCGGCCTGTGGGCAGAGGTACTGCTGCAGGGCCCTGTCTGGTGATCAGAATTGATGAGGGAGAAGTGTCGCGGCGCGCAGGTAGAGCGGCTAAGTAATGGGTTTATCAGCCTCGATCCGTCGCTCCAGTTTGTCTACTGATGAAGCCTGTCCCCGTCGCCCGGGTCATCATTTGTATTAATGGTTGTCTTTGCTGTCTCATTTAGTGCTGGCCAGGGGAGGGGGGGCATGTGTGGTAGGACACTGCCGTTGTACCCTTGAGCAAGGTACTTAACCTGAATTGCTTCAGTATATATCCAGCTGTATAAATGGATAATATTTAAAACATGATAAAAAAAGTTGTGTAAGTCGCTCTGGATAAGAGCGTCTGCTAAATGCCTATAATGTATAATGTGTGGCTGGATGCTGTGTGTGTGTGCGTGCGTGCGCTGGCCTGGGTCTGTCTGATCATCGTACTTAAATCCGGAAAAAAAGGGAAATATACATTGCAGTTGATTGAAAAGAATGTAAACACAGTGATGTTAATCTCCCGGTTTTATGCTATTGTGAACTGCGTTAATCCTGATAACACAGGGGCCCGTCTGCTTTCGTAAGCTTTTTTTTCTTTTTTGTACTCTGACCCCCCCCCACACCCTCCCTCCCTCTCTCCCTCCCTCTCTCCCTCCCTCTCTCCCTCTCTCCCTCCCTCCCTCCCTCCAGCCATTCAAATAAAAAAAAATAGCACGCATTTTTCCTTCTGTCATGCGCTTTGCTTTTTTATGAAACGGATCCTTGTGAAAAACTGCGACGAGGCAGATTTTCCCTCCCTGTGAATTACGGGCATAAATATGCATCATCGGTGTTCCCACACAGGAGGAATCTTCTGCGGGGGCTTTTCACTCTGTTCCTCTGTGAAGCAGGCCTCTCCGAGAGGTCATCGAGGTCATTCAGTTATTTATGAATTTTTATTTTTGCGTTTGAAGTGGATTTCAATCGTTTGTGTTCTTCCAGACGTTCATCTGCGTAAACTTATATCTGCAGGACACCCCTCTATACACGGCATGGTGCTCCCACATGGGTCACACGTAAATATTGAAATATTCGATCACGTGAAAAGCTTGTGCGATTGGCCTACCTTTGGCCCCGTGAGAAAAGCGATTTAGTTTCCCACGAGCGGTAGCGCGAGCCGCAAGCTTTCCGTTTTAAGCGGTACCTCAGCGGCAGTACTTCCTCTTCCTGCTAAACGAAACGTTTTTTTTTTTTTTTTTTTGTCTTAGCAACATTCAGTGTTCGTGAGGCTAAAAGGCCAAACGGAAAGGTAATGTATAACGCATAAGCACATTTACTGCCGTTTGTGCTAATGAGTGCAGACGATAGCGAAAAAAGAAAAAAAAAGACACTTTAAAAGAGAATTTATACGGTTGACCTTTGTTTTTTGGACAGTTCAGTTTTCGTGGAGTTAGCAAATGTGATAGCCGTTCCAGCTCAGACTTGGGCTAGCCCCTCCCCCTCCCTCGGATAATGCCTACTGCACTTGAGGAGATGTGAAGCCCCGTTTAAACGCTTGAAGGGCCCTGTACTTTACTCCTGCTCCTGAGGTTGATAGATTAGCTGTCAGCTGAAAGGAGACTTGAGAGTGCTGCTCGCTGAGAGCCCCATCGGGGGGAGGTACTGTCAGGGAGCAGCCCTCAAAGCCACTGATCCCCCCCACTGATCCCCACTGATCCCCCGGCGCTGGTGGGTGGGCCCTAATCCCTGTGTTTGTATCTGGGATCAGCGGTTTTGGGAACGGCAGGTCGTGTGACGGGCCATCGCCGCGCGGCAGAGATCCGGGTTCCGGGGTTGGGGGTTCCATGTACAGGATGGGTAACAGGTCAGAGCTTGTTTGGGGCAGTGATGAGTTTGAGGAATACTGCTAATACAACTGATGTTGTTTTTTGTTGTTTTTATTTTACAATTTGAGTTGAGGTCGTACCAGTCTCACATACTGCAGTATATTACATTGCATTCATTTAGCACAGGGGTAGGCAACCCTGGTCCTGGAGTGCCGGAGACGGTCCTGGTTTTTGCTCCATCCAAATCTATAGCTACATAACTGGATTAATTTAATTAATCAGGTGTAATGAATGCAGGAAACCATGTGCTGGAGGCCCTCGGCATTTCACCATTCAGAATATTCAGGCTCAGACGTTTAATCATCCATCAAACTCTTGTGATCAAGCTCGGATGGAACAAAAACCAGAAAGGTCACCAGCACTCCTGATTTAGCATTAGGATACTCAAACCTTGAATCCAAATCCGGCCCTGCTTTTCTCATCTGCCAGGTAATAATTAACTGAACAATTAGTGCTACTGATTGGCCAGACTGACTTCACACCTGACTCCCAGGTAAAGGGAGGGTGGAAAACCGGTGGTCCATGATTTGAGTAAGGGGTTTAGCAGATGCTTGACGTACAGTGCAATCATCTAATTAATATGAACAATAGTGCCACACCTGGCTAACAACCAGACCAATGAGTATAGATGTAGCATCACTAAGGCACATATGCATGTTAACTATGCCGACCAGCAATGCTACGCTTACTATGACGACCAGCAATGCTACGCTAACTATGCCGACCAGCAATGCTACACTAACTATGCAGACCAGCAGTGCTACGCTAACTATGCTGACCAGCAATGCTACACTAACTATGCCGAACAGCAATGCTACGCTAACTATGCCGACCTGCAATGCTACGCTAACTATGCCGACCAGCAATGCAATGCTAACTATGCCGACCAGCAATGCTACGCTAACTATGCCAACCAGCAATGCTACGCTAACTATGCCAACCAAGCACCAGTCATCACACAGCATGTGCTCGTAAAAATGATTGTGAAGATGTGGCATGCGCCGTTTTCCCCCGCCGACCGTTCCTTGACCGTCCGGTTCCCCAGCTTCGGACGTCCCGGAGTGGAATGCTACTGCCAGCATGACAGTGGAGCCGCCGTGATACAGCTTCAGTTCCTGATCAACGAGGTGAGTGCCCTGGCCCCGCCCACAACACCCCCCCCCCCCCCCTCCCAGTACCACCTCGGGTCTGAACGCGCAGAATCGGACATGCAACGCACAAACAATCATCGGGTGTAAACGCACACGACCACATATGTCGCATATAGAGAAATCCGATTTCAGGCCGCGGGAAGCCTCAGCTCTTCCTGGTTTCTGTACCGTTTATCCACGCACTTGGGAAGTCTCATTCCTAAAGCCACGTTCCTGTGCAAAAATGTGCGGGGGGCTGTCGCTCAACTTATGACGAAGATTGAGTCCGTACACAAGCCAGTTCGAATTAAACGGACGGCGTGTTTTTTTCCTTTAGGGCCGGAGTTATGTAGCTTCGCTGCAGCCACAGTAAAGATGATTCCCTCTCTACACAAGCTCTTAAAAGCTATTGGATTTACACTGGCACACATCTGCTCACGGCTTTCGAGCACTCAAAGGGATTATGTTTTGTCATTGTGTCCCAACCTCTCCATCGGGGGGACGGGACCGTAGCTCCCAACATCCTCAACCTCAACCCACCTATCAGCTCCCAAACTCTGTGATGAAATGATGCGCATCAATCAAGCGAGACCTTGGGCCCTTGCCTGCATAACGTGATATATCACTGTCCATCAATCTGACACTTTGATTTGATTGGTTGCCTGTCTTTATAGAGGCGTGACAGTCGCCCTCTTTACCTCCGGGCTGTTGTGATGTCATTTTTGATGTTCTTTTACTGGGGGGAAAAAAATGACAATGGTTGATGATCAGAATTCCTGGCTTGTTGCCCGCTTAGTACATCTCTTTGTCTTTAGTTTAAATAAGTAGGGTGGGTGGATTTGAATTAAAAACAACATTTTGTTTTTGTTCAGCTACTGGAGCAACAGAACAAGATACGTTCTGTGCTCGTGTGTCTTTCATCGCGTGCATCTGCAAAATCAATAAATCAATACAGTTCACCTGCTTCTTTATGCGACTGAAGAGCAGATGTGTAATTTGCAGTTTGCGTAATGAATAGAACGAAAGGGGTTTTTAAAAGGTGTCGTGATTCATGTGAATTTGGGGACGCCCCCCTTGGTTGGTGTTTACGGTGGTTACTCTGGCAGATTTTTTTTTTTTGGAGGTTCTGGTTTGTACATAAACAGCTCACTCCTTCTCAGTGACCTGACCAGCACCCGCCCCCTGCTCAGCACCCCCCCCCTGCTCAGCACCCGCCCCCTGCTCAGCACCCCCCCCCCCTGCTCAGACGTGGGCGGGGACCTGGCGGATCCTCCTTGGTGATGCCCTCCCTTCCATCCTCCTCCTCTCACTTCCTCTCCTTCACTCCCTCTGTACTGGAGACGGGCTCCTGCTGTTTCATCCGCTGCCTCTTCTGTGTGTGTGTGTGTGTGTGTGTGTGTGTGTGTGTGTGTGTGTGCGAGTGTGCGAGAGAGAGAGAGAGAGAGAGAGAGTGTGTGTGTGCGTGTGTGTGTGCGAGAGAGAGAGAGAGTGTGTGTGTGTGTGTGTGTGTGTGTGTGCGAGAGAGAGAGAGAGAGAGAGAGTGTGTGTGTGTGCGTGTGTGTGTGCGAGAGAGAGAGAGAGAGTGTGTGTGTGTGTGTGTGTGTGCGAGAGAGAGAGAGAGAGAGAGAGAGTGTGTGTGTGTGTGTGTGTGTGTGCGAGAGAGCGAGAGAGAGTGTTTGTGTATGTGTGTGAGTGTGTCTGTATGAGAGTGTGCGTGTATGAGTGTGTATATGTGTGTATATGTGTGTGTGTGTGTGTGTGTGTGTGTGTGTGTGTGTGTGTGTGTGAGGGAGTATGCGAGAGAGTCTGTGTCTGTGTCTGTGAGTGTCTGTATGAGAGTGTGTATATGTGCATGTGTGTGTGTGTGTGTGCATGTGTATGTATAAGTGTGTGTGTGTGAGTCAGCAGCTGCAGTAAGCTTTAAGGTGTATATATGTGTGTGTGTATATGTGTGTGTGCATGTATATGTATAAGTGTGTGTGTGTCAGCAGCTGCAGTAAGCTCTAAGGTGTATATGTGTGTGTGTGTGTGTGTGTGTGTGTGTGTGTGTGTGTGTGTGTGTGTGTGTGTGTGTGTGTGTGTGTGTGTGTGTGTGTGAGTCAGCAGCTGCAGTAAGCTCTAAGGTGTATGTGTATGTGTATGTGTGCGTGCGTGCGTGCGTGCGTGTCTCGGTCTCTCGCCGCCTCCCTGTGACTCATCAGGTCCTGGGAGGAAACACAGGCTGCTTTATCTTCAGCGTTTCTCATTGGCCGAGGGAGGAGGAAATGGGTGTGGTTAGGGGTGAACATGCATGTCTGCGTGTGGCTGTGTGTGTGTGTAATTGTGTGTGGCTCTGTGAGCATGTGTGCTGTTGGATGATTGTGCTTGTGCATGCATGCAATTGTATGTTTGAATGTCTGTGTTGTGTAGTTATATGTGTGTGTGTGTTTGTGTGTGTGCGCGCATCTGTGTGGCTGAATATGATTATCTGTGTGCCTAAGTGTTAGGACTGGTGTGCCTGCAAGTGTGTGGATGTGATGCGTGTGTGTGAGTATGTGTGCCTGTGTGCGTGAGAGCGTGTATGTGCATGTACATGAGAGCGTGTATGTGCGTGTGTGTACGTAGGAGGAAGCTGGGTTCATCTCGCCGCTTGTGGCCCATCTCCGCTTTTATCTGCTCTTTCTGGCCTACATCGCTAGGCCACAAATTTGAGAAAGAGTTACATTCTGTCAGCCTCTCGCACGCCACAGTTTTCAGCTCAGCATTAAAAGGGAAGCCAAAAAACAACTACAATAACAACAACCCCCATGTTGATGAGTTCCTCAAAGTTATGGTCAAACTGTTAAGTGGACTAAATTCTAACTTCTCCAAACTGGATAGACCAGAGCAATTCTGACCATGGGGTTTTGAGGGGAACCATATTTTAAATTGAATACCCTCACATGGATGTTTGTTTTTTATGAATCCATCTCTTCATAGGTAAGTAAAAGCACGTTTTCCACCCCTGTGAATCTGTGGGGCTTATAAGAGCGGGGTGTCTACTAGTTTTTTTGGGAGGGGGGCAGAGGGGAGCCCCACGCACACGGGTTAACTGCTCTCGCTCGTTTCTTTCCTGCAGGGGGCGCTAGTGAGCGCCCTGGCGGACGACAGTGTTCACCTCTGGAACCTGCGGCAAAAGCGGCCCGCCATTCTCCATTCCCTCAAGTTCAACAGGGAAAGGTAAGCCCGCATCGTCCTCCGCAACGGCCCCCGATGACCTTTCACCCTTAACCTGTGCTCTGCCTCCACTGTGCACTCCGTAGTGTTCTGAGGAGGTCACTGTCTTTCCCCGCTCAAACCCCTTTCATCACAGGACCCTGGATTCTTCTCTCATTGCTCACAGGGATGATAAAATGGGGATGGCAGTCGTGATGTTGCGTCACTCAGGGAGGCTCTACCAATCACAGAGTAAGCAGGTAGTGACCAATAGAACAATGCTGATGGTGATTGGTGGATACTTGCTGGCTACTTCCTAGTAATTCCCAGGGATTATAAAATAGGGGTAGGACATTGGTCTAATCACCGTTTGCATAGAAGCCATAGAGGAGCTCCACCAACCGTGTAGTATGTAGGTAACAATAGAACAATGGAAATGGTAAAAAAAAAAAAAGAACAAGGTTATCTGAAGTAGAGCCATTCCTGCACAGTGGAGTACCTGCTCCTGCTGTAATGATGCCTCATTTTTGAGGCGTGTCATACGGCTCTCCTGCCTGTGTTTTGACCCACCCCCCCGGGTCGGCGGGAATGACCTTGGGCAGCGAACCGCGATGTTCCAGAGCGCTAATGAGACCCAGGGAGTCCAGAGAGAGAGAGGGAGGGAGCGAACGAGGGAGGGAGAGAGAGAGAGCGAGAGGGGCTGTTCTGCTGAGCGTGCAGTAAAAGGTGGGGGCTTATGGGTGTCTCGTGTGGCGCTGCGTTTTATTATGAGAGCGGGATGGTCCACCCTTCTTTTATATACAGATCCTTTCCAAAAAATTTGAATATCATGGAAAAGTTTTTTTTTTTCCATAATTCCATTCAAAAAGTGAAACTTTCATAGATTATAGATTCATTACACACAAAGTGAAATATTTCTAGCCTTTATTTGTTTCATTTTTCATAATTTTGGCTTACAGCTCCAGAAAACCCCCAAAACAGTATTTCAAGAAATTAGAATAGTGTGTCGAAAATCAGCATTTACTTCAGTTATTTCAGAGAATGAATGTTTTAGACTGAGTGTCACACTATCATCTAATTTACTCAAAACACCTGCAAAGTTTATCTCAGTTTGATTCAGTATGGGGAAGACTGCAGACTTGACAATTGGCCAGAAGACCATCATTGACACCCTTCAGAAGATGGGTAAGCCACAAAAGGTCATCGCTAAGGAGGCTGGCTGTTCACAGAGTGCAGTGTCCAAGCATATCAATAGAAAGTTTAGTGGAAGGGAAAAATGTGGCAGGAGAAGGTGCACAAGCAAAAGAGATGACCGTAGGCTTCAGCGGATTGTCAAGCAAAGACGATTCCAAAATGTGGCGGAGATGTAGAGGGAGTGGACTGAGGCTGGAGTCAGTGCTTCAAAAACCACCACATACAGATGTATCCGGGACATGGGCTACAACTGTCGGATTCCTCGAGTCAAGCCACTCCACTAATTCTCTGAAATAACTGAAGTAAATGCTGATTTTCAACACACTATTCTAATTTCTTGAAATACTGTTTTGGGGGTTTTCTGGAGCTGTAAGCCAAAATTATGAAAAATGAAACAAATAAAGGCTAGAAATATTTCACTTTGTGTGTAATGAATCTATAATCTATGAACGTTTCACTTTTTGAATGGAATTATGGAAAAAAAAAAACTTCCATGATATTCTAATTTTTTGGAAAGGATCTGTATATATATATATATATATATATATTTTTTTTTAATTTTAAATTTTTTTTAAATTAATTAATTTATTATATTTTTTTTGCTGTATTCAGGCAGGTAGAAAGCAGAGAGAGTGTAACAGACAGAGAAGGGATCGCAGCTCAGAGAACTGTCATGGTGGGGGATCACACTCCCTGCACGGGACGGGGGGATTGAATGTGGCCGAGAGTCGACTGACACGACGCGTATCGCCGTGGCAACGCTTTGGAGCACGCTTGGTCGTCTCCTGGCTCACTTCATCGGCCAACCGTCAACACCCATCCCCCCTCCGTCTCCCATTCCAATGTCCCCTCAACGTGGGGAAACGCAACATGCTCCTGGCACGCACGCACGCACGCACGCACGCACGCACGCACGAACGCACGCACGCACGCACGCACAGCTTACTGGGGATGGAATTATTTGTGGTCCCCAGAGGTTTTTTTTTGACCGGTGTTTTCCCCTTGACTATGGTCTGGTGTAAATGACTGTGAGGAAAACTAAGCTGTTATTGTGGGTGGTCGCAGTCGTAATGGTCGCAGTCGTTGTGGTCGGTGCTGGTACTGGTGTTGGTGGCAGTTCGGCATTAATACACAGTGTAAGCAAGAAAAATGTACGGCCCATCCTCGTGAAATCGTACCCGAGTTTGGCTATAGCAGGTTGGCTAAGGTTTCTGTGTGGATTCAGTTACGGCGGACATAGACCACCCAGCCTGCGAACACACAGCGCCCCCTGGTGGCCGGTCTTCCGCGCAGCTGTCGTTCCGCCAGCGTTTTCGCGGAACATTTGAGGCGAAGCAGCTGATATGAGGACAGCACAGCTGTTGAAGTCGTTGCGAATTCAGAATGGTCGGTGAACGATCCTGCTAGCAGACTGCTGTCATGGCGATTTGCGAAACGCTGGCACAACGACAGTTGGCACAGACGGGTCCGATAGGTGCTTGCTTGCTGAGTAGGGGCTCTGTACACGGGTTTGTTATAGCAGACTGACTAAGGACACTTGCTATAGCAGAGACAACCTTGGGACATTGTGAAGGTTTGGTTATAGCAGATGTAGGCTTGGTGACTCTATGAGTTTGGTTATAGCAAGAGTAGACTCTAGATTAGATTCTGTGGCGGGGGTGTGGAACTCCAGTCCTGGAGCGCCGCAATGTCTGCTGGTTTTTGGAGTGTTTCAGCACAAGTCATTGATTGGCTGAAAAGTCCTCACACCTTGTTCTCAAAGCCTTAATTAGCTGCTGATTGAAAGTAAACCACAAATACCTAGGCCGTGTCCGAATCAGCACTCTTCCACACTGTTAAGTAGCCTTGGTAAGTAGGTAGGGTGAGAAAGTCGTAGAGTGTGCGAACATTTTTCAAATTGCAGTATACTTCAAACACCTAGATGGCACACTTCCTTCCAGGGTTTCGCTGAGTACATTTGGGAGCGCACTTTTCAAGAAGTACACGAACATTTTGGTCACGTGAATATGACGTGAAGCTTCGTTTTTTTTAAAAAATGAGCGCCAGCTTCGCTGACGTTTTCCTTCAAATACAACAAAAACAACACGTGACATGGCAGAGCAAGAGTGGGGCGCAGGGTTGCCAGATGTTTTAAGACGTTCCAGCGAAATGGCGACTCAATTCTAGCCCAAATTATAGGCTATTTTTAACTGAAACCAACGTATTTTAAATAGAAATCATCATGTTTTTACTTTTTTAAATAAGTGCGTGCTTTGCGACTTTTCATTTTTACCCGTGACTGCACTTTGAAAGTATCCAAATTTAGCTGTAAAACCGCGGACATGGCAACACTGGTGGGACGTCTTCTGACCTGCTTACGACACTTCCACAGTACGGTTTGGAAATAGTATAGAGGATATTTTTCACGTCCTGCTAAACAGTGCACATTAAACAGCACACTTCTGCCAGTGCACTGTACGCAGGAGACAGGGCGCAGAAGACGGCTCTGATTTGGACACAGCCCTACAGACACTGCAGCCCTTCTGGGTTTGACACTCTTGCAGGGTTTGGTTATAGCAGATGTAGACTAGGTGACTCTCTGGGTTTGGTTATAGCAGATGTAGACTACGTGACTCTCTGGGTTTGGTTATACTAGATGTAGACTTGGTGACTCTCTGGGTTTGGTTATAGCAGATGTAGACTAGGTGACTATGGGTTTGGTAATAACAGATATAGACTTTGACACTGTATGGGTTTCATTATAGCAGATGTAGACTAGGTGGCTTGGTTTGGTTATAACAGATGTAGACTTTGAGACTGTATGAGTTTGTTTAAAGCAGATATAGACTTGGTGACTCTGGATTTGGTTATAGCAGATGTAGACTTCGTGAGGCTGTGTTTGGGTACAGCAGATATAAACTTTGACACTGTACGGGTTTATTTAAAGCTGATGTAGACTTCCTTATAGCAGATATAGACTTTGACACTGTATGGGTTTGTTTAAAGCAGACATAGACTTGGTTATAGCAGATAGACTTTGATGCTGAGGGGTTTGTTTAAAGCAGACGGAAACTTGATATAGACTTTGACACTGTGTTTGGTTATAGCAGATGTAGACTTGGTGACTGGTTTTGGTTATAGCAGATGTAGACTTGGTGACTGGTTTTGGTTTTAGCAGATATAGTCTTTGATGCTCTCTGTGGTTGGTTATAGCAGATGTAGACTTGGTGACTGGTTTTGGTTATAGCAGATGTAGACTTTGACATTGTATGGGTTTGTTTAAAGTAGATGTAGATTGATTATAGCAGATATAGACTGACACCGTATGAGTTTGTTTAAAGCAGACGTAGACCTGGTTATAGCAGTTAGACTTTGATACTGAGGGGTTTGTTTAAAGCAGACGTAGGCTTGGTTATAACAGATATAGACTTTGACACTCTCTGTGTATGGTTATAGCAGATATAGACTTTGAGGCTCTCTGTGGTTGGTTATAGCAGACACAGGCTGGGGACAGTATGATGGAGTGTTTATGGTACATACCAGTGCCTGGCAGGTTATTCCGGTCTCCAGAGGCAGTTCTGCTCCACCTGCGTCCCCACGCACCTCACTGGGCCCATTAGTCCAATCAGCCTCGCAAATGGGGCACAGGTGTTGCTCTGTAAATACCTGCGTGCTCCCCCTGCCCCATGGGGGCTTGACTACTGCAGGTGTTTTCTGTTTTCCCCAGTCTGTCCTGTAACAGGGATTTCCTGGAAGAAAAAAAAAAAGAAAAGGATTTTTAATCCTGTTGCGCACTGACGGAGCAATACAAGCTTGCCCTTGGCTGGTTAAACGATGTCATTATGTTGCCCCGTGTTGCACACTATTTTAGAAATATAAGTCACTATTCCACATGATAGTTAATCGGTATCGTGACAGTGGGTCATTATTGTATGCACCATAATGTTGCAGATGCCTATAGTCTCTTTAGTGTATGAAATTTCAGTATAAGCATCAAGTATAGCTGTTTTTTTTTTTGTTTTTTTTTTCCGGGCTTCATCCTTTCTTTTTTTCACGTCTGTCGGCGGAACAAAGGCGTCGTGTGGGCGAGGGAGACGTGTCCTCTGAAGTCGAGCGGGGCTCGGGAAACGGTGCGTGATCTGTTTGGGTTTCTGACGGACCGGTGACCTGACAAAACGGGCCTGGCTGAGGTCACGCTCCCTCGCTAACACTTTTGCGGCGTTTTACCCGGCCGTTCAACCTGAAACCAGGAACTGCATTTGTGATTCAGCCACGACAGGGCGGTCATTTGTTTACCGTTAATGTCATTAAAATGGGAAGTTACTACTGCCCACGCAAAAGTAATAATGCGTTTTAGAGAGCCCTGTCCATTGGTGCTGTTTAGCAATGAAAATACAATTGTTTGTGTTAGTTTTTCCTGTAGAGTTAAAAAACGTTTTACATTTTCTGTGTTCTGTATAGAATGGTATACTGTGTGTCCTTGCTTTTATTGTTAGAAGGCTCAAGACCTCCTTAAAGGCCTCAGTGCACTTCGAACGAATTTGAAGTGGAAAAAAAAAAAAAAAAAGATAACCTGACAAAGACCTGTGCGTGGAAATGTTCTCCTTTTGATCGCAAAATGAAAGAAATCCCGACAAAAGACATCATTCAAATAAAATGGGATGTGGATTATAGCACTGTTTGGAGAGGAATAAGTTAACCTTCAAGCCCAATCACTGACTGAGGCTTTCATGTGCTAGTGCTGGGCGTCTCGCCGGCAGCTTGTTTAAGGGGAAGATGTGTTCCCGCGCTTACTCCTGACATTTACCGTGGGCTCAAAAGCGGTACAACACGCCGAGCGCTAAACATAACCGACCGAGGCCACGGAGAGCACTTTCAGCTGCCACGGCCACCAAACCTGGAAAGAGAACGCCTCACTTGCCAATTAGAAATAATTAAAGTGACCCCAGCTCCTCGGTTCCTAAATACCAGCCGCCTTATGTAATCGGACGGCTTCACTGGTCCGCAACGTTAATTACGCGATGCTATTCATAGGAACGGACCGCGCGTGCCACCTTAGATCAGTTCTGTTTGAGTTCTGTGGGCTACACCGTGCCGCTGAAGTCACTGCGCATGGGGGCCTTTTTTTTTGGTTTGTTTTGGCCGCAGCGAAATTCTCCCACCCGTTCCGGGTGTGCTCAGAACCTTGTGAGGCCGGTGGGATTGATTGCAGTGGTTAATAAGGACTTTCTCTCGGCTGTGAGCTCCGAGCTTCATTATAAGATCAAAGCTGGGCCCACGTTTTTCTTCTGTTTTCTTTGAACATCATTAGGCAATAACACCTCAGAAGCTGTCATTTCCTGTGTGAAAGGATGTCAGCGTCCACAACGCTGCCCAGTTGGACCTCAGACACAGGGTTTACTATGTCGTGCAGTACCTGGGCAGAAAGGCCCTTTGAAACGTTAACTTAGTGAGAGAAATATTCCACACAAAGGCCCATCTTTGCCATAAAATATAGGCCGACAGACAGTCAACAAATAATTAGCCTACATATCAGGGATCATGTCCCTGCAGTGTTTAATTTGGCTGTTGGTGCTGTGGTTCTCTTTTTATTTTATTTATTTAAAAAGGCAGTGCCACATAACGCACTGTGTATATATGAGAACGAAAGGAGGATTGGTAAGCGCGTGGGGACAGATGGAGAAATCTTGCCTAGTCATCCTGGATTGGGTGCTCTGGCGCCCCCTTGTTGTACTGACGGCCCCTGCAAAAAGCAGCAGCCTTCCGTTTCCGCGGCACCATCACAGGAGTCTAAAGCAGCTCAGCACATTCCTGAATCCTGTGGAAAATCATGGCAGCATGTAATCTAGACAAAAACAGGGGGAATGTTTACTTATTATATTCAGCGTGTCTGGCATCCACCATTCTAAGGATGTGAAACTGTATTTCAACAGTCTTCACTTAGAATGTTTTGAAAGACAAAATATATCAGAATATTATTTATCTTACATTTTCGTTCACGTAGGCTGTATTTGTTTTGATCCAGATGGCCGAACGGCGGTTAATGCAGCCGCGACGTACTGTTAAACCCGCCGCAGAGATTGCGCTGTTTGTGTTCCATTGACGCGGACGTGTCTTAAGGTCTTTTTTTTTTGCGCGGCAGATTAAATTTGCAGACGACATTTGTCTGACGCGCCCCCCGACCAAGCATCTCTCTCCTCAAGGGCATCGACTTTAACCCGTCTGGAATTTGAAATGGTCCAAATTGCAGTGGGCTTTTGATGAGGCGTCTCTTTAAGGAGCGGCGGCGTTTAATAACACGGGGCTCTCGGACACTGGCCCGGGCAGTAGAAACGCCTTGATTATTGTTTATGCAAATGAGCGGACACTGTTTATTATTAACTGTCTGAAATATGTGCCAAAACAGCAGGGCGCTTTTGTATAAATAGCTTCTCTGGTTTAGGCCATTGAGTTTCACTGTTTTATTAGGCATGTGCATGTTTTCATGACAGGAGGGATGATTATCTAAATGTCTTTAACGTGTTAAGGTGATGCCCGATTCAAGACCGCTTAATCCCGTTTCCTTCTCGATGTGGGAGTTAAAATGAAACGGGACTCTGTGCAGTGGGGACTCGATGTGGGAGTTAAAATGAAACGGGACTCTGTGCAGTGGGGACTCGATGTGGGAGTTAAAATGAAACGGGACTCTGTGCAGTGGGGACTCGATGTGGGAGTTAAAATGAAACGGGACTCTGTGCAGTGGGGACTCGATGTGGGAGTTAAAATGAAACGGGACTCTGTGCAGTGGGGACTCGATGTGGGAGTTAAAATGAAACGGGACTCTGTGCAGTGGGGACTCGATGTGGGAGTTAAAATCAAACGGGACTCTGTGCAGTGGGGACTCGATGTGGGAGTTAAAATCGAACGGGACTCTGTGCAGTGGGGACTCGATGTGGGAGTTAAAATCAAACGGGACTCTGTGCAGTGGGGATTGAGTTCTCAGCAAAAGAGCATTAGTTGATTGATAAAGGAGCCATGATAATTAGCAGATAAAGAGCTGTCACAACTCATCATTCTCCGTTTGGATGACTTCATCTTGATGTGAATTTGCGTCATATTCAATATCCGAGCTCACCCCAGTGCCTTAGATTCTGGGCAGCCTGACAGATTCGGTCCAGCGAAATATATCATGGCCTCTTGTCCTTCTGGGAGTTGCAGTTCTGGGTCTTAAAATCAAAATCAAGGGTCCGGAATATTGGGTTTCTTCCCGAGCGTTTCCGTTTGTGCGTCAATTCCTTTGAATGAATACACCTTCACCCCGACACTGCCACTCCTGACCCCCCAGAAAAGTGATCTAAAATGCTCTTGAGTTTAACAATTGGCGCGTGCTGTAGACGTAAGCAGCAAAAAATTCCTTTTTTGAAAAAAATTATTTTTCATTTGTACTGTTTGTTATCATATTAAATTTTATTTGGTTTCAATATCAACCGTCGCTGTTGAAATTCACACGAACCGAGTACTGAGGAGCTGGTGGGTGTGTGACGGCATGGTGGTAATCCCGTTAGAAACCCTTGTATTAATAGAAGCTGATTACTGAGGCCTTATGGGAAATGGAGGTCCTGACCTTAGCGGTTTGGAGGCCGAAAACGACGTTCACTTAGACGCTCCGGATCGAAAGTGGATTCCCGCCAAGTGGCTATCATGTTGCCTGTTATTTGATTTCTTTGTCTTTTTATCCATTTCTTCTGGAGGAGTTAACGGGGTTACGGATGCCGGGGGTGAATCTGCATGTGCATTCAGACGCTGGAACACGCGTTCGCTTCGTCCGCCGCCGTGTCGTGGGAAACGCAGCGACCTAAAAAAAAAAAAGCACTCGGCCTTCTTTTGTGCACAAAAAAAAAAGCGTTTGAGAGAACTGTCCACTTCCCACAAGCCTGTGCACATGATCCTCTTTACACGCCCACCCACCCACACACACACACACACACACACATAAACGGTAGCCTCACAATCTTTTCATACCCTTCATGTAGGCTACTCTAACAAAAAAAAATAGGTGGACAAGTGAATGTGAATGTCATTTTGTTACTATCAACAGTCCATAGCGGTGGCCGTTCCTGGTGTTGTCCAGCTTGAGTGCGGTGTGGTGCGGTGAAAATCATTGGCTGTTGAAGCATGCGCAGGTGTGATGAATGAAGGCGATTGGCCATTTCAAACGCTTCTTGGGTGAAAGTGGTTGTAGGTAATCTAGCGTGGCGTTGTAAACCGGTGTTGCGTCATTTAGCCAGTGTACGGACTTTCATTGGACGGATTACTGGGACCGGCATGATGTACATTTCTCATTTGTCCACTGCAACAGAAAAAACAAATGCATTCATTGCTCCTTGGGTGATGACAAGTAATGATTTGGATGGCTAGATATGGGGTTGTTTTGCTTTTATACCATGTCTGCTGAAATGATTTTCTCAAGAGAAGTAATCTTTTAGACCACCTACAATTCCAAAAAAAAACTAATAATAAAAAATAATTTTAAACATTTTTTTGTTAAATAAAAAAGCATTAAGGAGTGGATCATGCCAGTCGCTCTGTGTTTTCAGCAGCGACCGTCCCCTCTCCCAGCACAGGGTCCATGGCGTGCGCGCGTGCTGCCATTTCCATTCCCAGCATGCCGTTTGGCAGGCGCGGCGAAAAGGGAGGGCAAATCTCTGCTCGTGCGTGAACGGAACAAAGCGCGCTGCTAGGCAACAAGCTGGCGCCGGAAAGGCAGGCGGCGACGGCAGGTCTGGCAAAACGGGAGGAGGTTGCGAGTTTGAATCCCTGCCACGGCTACGCCGCTGTTAAATGCAGACGATGTAAAAAGCGCCGCACGGTGGATCGCGGCGGACGCTGGCCTCGCGTGATACAGTCAGAACGGCTGCGGTCGTGGCCTGTGTGTTGTCCAGGTAAGCTTAAGCTGACAGGTTATTCCGCGTACCTCCCACCTTGGCTGACCGCAGCTCCTCACTCACCTGTTGAGGAGCAGACGCAGGGGGCTAACACAGGTTGGCTAACACAGATTGGCTAGCACGGGGGGTAACACAGGTTGGCTAGCACAGGGGGCTAACACAGGTTGGCTAGCACAGGGGGCTCACACAGGAGGCTAACACAGGTTGGCTAACACAGATTGGCTAGCACAGGGGGCTAACACAGGTTGGCTAGCACAGGGGGCTCACACAGGAGGCTAACACAGGTTGGCTTACACAGGTTGGCTAGCACAGGGGGCTAACACAGGTTGGCTTACACAGGGGGGCTTACACAGGTTGGCTAGCACAGGGGGCTAACCCAGGGGGTTAACACAGGTTGGCTTACACAGGTTGGTTAGCACAGGGGGCTAACACAGGTTGGCTAGCACAGGGGGCTAACACAGGTTGGCTTACACAGGGGGGCTTACACAGGGGGCTAACACAGGTTGGCTAGCATAGGGGGCTAACACAGGTTGGCTAGCACAGGGGGCTCACACAGGGGGGCTTACACAGGGGGGCTTACACAGGGGGCTTACACAAGTTGGCTAGCATAGGGGGCTAACACAGGTTGGCTAGCATAGGGGGCTAACACAGGTTGGCTAGCACAGGGGGCTCACACAGGGGGGCTTACGCAGGGGTCTAATGCAGCGGGCTAAGCGGGTGTATGTGTGCGTCTGTCTGTGTGTGTGTGAGTTAATATATAGTTTGTTGTTTTTGTTATTTTTTTAAATCCAGACGGATGACTGCGGTATGACAGGACAGATTGACGTCGAATTTCTGGCCCCCGGAGCGAGCGCTGGAGCCTCTCGTCACTCAGAAACGCGGCGGCTTCACAGCGCGGGGGGGGCGAGAGAGCGCCAGGTGTCCGCGCGGGAAGGCCGCCGAGCCGCTGGCGCCCGAGCGTAGCGACAAACAGGGGCGCTCCGGTTCACAGAATGTTTTTCGTCTGTCGCTCCCTGACGGGAGGAGGCAGGTGTGCGAGGGGTCTGAGGCGGGATCGTTTTCGCGCTCGGCGAGGGCAACGTCCGCGTAAAGCGCTGCGCGGTGTGGGCTAGGAAGACGGCTCTTTCGTCCTTCCAGCTGCCAGACGGCTTCTTGGACTGACTTGGGGGTTGTTAATCTTTGCACATGGATGTGTTTGAGGTGCGAGAGGTGGAGGAATGTTCTAGCATCCGTCACGCTTAAATGAGAAACGCGTGCGAAGCGTATTGAGACGAGCTCTCTGACTTCAGTGGGTTTAAGAGATTGTAGCAGCCTTCGGCTTGTTTTGGGTTTTCCCTGAGCCAGCAGATTCGCTGGCCTTTTTTACTTATTTATTTTTCTGCACGATCACTCAGTTTAATATATATATGCATGTCACGGTCAAGGCAAACATGTCCGTTTTATTAAAAATTGCCTTCGGTGGTATTTGTGTTTCTTGTTGTCTATTTTCTGTGGGAACACTTTTTATGAACCAAAAAAATTATTTTTTCTGCCATTCACAAGTAAGTGCCGTACTATCGGAAACTCCTCTGCGTCCACAGCCTGATTAAGATGTAACGTCAACACGAATGGGAAGAGGTTCGATAATTTGTCGCTCTCTAATCAATTTAAAGAAGCCTAGACCAAGGCACAAGACCATAAATGCAGATTTTCTGTGGCCCCCAGAGGATTCTGGGACGGTGGGAAAGTGCTGTTCTCAGGTGAAACAAAGCCCTGGGCGTCGTGTTGCCGAGACGACCTGCTATTTATTCATGAGTTCTCTCAATCCGATTGGCCTAATTTTACTAATTAGTCAAAGAATTCGAGCAGTTTAATACAGTGGCGTTTTCCGAAACAATTCATTATCATGTTCAATTGATATAAGTGCCGCGAAAAAATATTGCTTCTTTACCGCCTAATTTTCTCTGGAACCGAAAAAACTCCATAAGTGCACTTATTTAGCCAAATAGTCTTTATTTTAATTTTAATTTTATTTTTTTGTCTTGCTTTCATTCCTCTTTCACTTTCCTCTCCTCCATCTTTTCCCTCACTCCTCAAGTAGATTTCCGTCTGTTAGTCCAGCACTTATACAGCTGAGTTACCGCGACAACCTTGCTTCATGTTTGGGTGCCATAGTAACCACGTTCCGCCTGCTATAGTATCATATGTTTTGTTCAAGTGAAAAAGGGTTTGAAGGGCTTTTCCTGACCAATAACAAGAGCTGGATTAACCTCAAACCGCCTGGTTTGCAAATCCTAGCAATACAGTGGAAGGGCCTGGCAATGGTGTCTGTCTGTCTGTGTGTGGTTGTATGCATATGCATGCGAAAGAAGAAAACATTTTTGCATAATTGTTCCTTGAGGGTTTTTCGTTTCGTAAAACAAAGCATCGTCGAAGCTTAGCTGATGCCGCATGCATGCCAGCTATTGTGATTCGAGGCCTTTGGATCAGCATTCTCAAAATATGTGACAGAATGATATCAGGTAGCTAAAGGTCCAAGTCCCACAAGTCGAACTTTTAAAACCAATAATGTAATTAACACAACAGTTTGACACTTCCCTGTGTTCTTAAACGTTCTTCAGAAAACGAACAAAACAAGAACAGGTGGTTTACGCCCCCTAATATGGAGAGTTCTACTTGTGAAAATCCCAGAATCCCTTGCTGATATATTTTTCACTTTAAACCAAATCCAGGAAATGGTGCACTTGTCCTGTATGCTGTATGTTTGTTCAATATATCATACACCAAGAATGTTGACTTTCCTTGCTGACGGTGTTCCCCGATGTTTTCTCTTGTTTTTTTTTTGTGTTTTTCAGGATAACATTTTGCCACCTGCCTTTCCAGAGTAAATGGTTGTATATCGGTACGGAACGGGGAAACATTCACATCGTCAACGTGGAGTCCTTTACCCTCTCAGGCTACGTCATTATGTGGAACAAAGCCATCGAACTGTGAGTGTTTCCCTTCCCGCTCTTTTACCTGCCGGCGACACGCCCCTGCTGGGGCCTTTTACGCCTTTTACGCCTTGCACATCGTCATCTCTAGGTCCTCCATTTTACCTTTCCACGGCTGAAAACCAGACACGAGTGTGGTTTTATCACAAGGTGTGTCATTCTAGGACCAGCACCATCCCATCCTTGGTTTTGCCCTTCAATATAGTTCTGTGATTTTGTCATATTTTATTCATTGTTTTACTTTTTAGGGAAATGCGGCTGACATCAGTACCTGTCTCATCCTCAAGATTTGTTGTGTGCCTAACTGTCATTGCAGTATACAAACATAGCACTGGGACAAACTTTCTGTTTAACTTGTAAAAATGCTTGTGTATTATAAGTGGCTGTTGTAAAAACGAGGCATGTGCACATTGATGTATAATTGTGAAAACGTGACTATGAAGATTGTGCATGAGCACAACAATGGGAAAGCGACTCAGGTCGTCATGGTGACAGTGAGTACGCACAGGCACCCAATGAACGCTCTCTTCAGAATGTCAAATGCAAGCGGAGATTGCGTGTATCAGAGTTCACTTGGTTTGTAAGGACAGACGTGTCAGAGTTGACTCGCTGTGTCAGGACAGACATGTCAGAGTTGACTCGCTGTGTCAGGACAGACATGTCAGAGTTGACTTGCTGTGTCAGGACAGACGTGTCAGTTGACTCCCTGTGTAAGGACAGACATGGGCTCTCTTATCTGAGGATAGCTGACACTCTGCAGTCTCTGGAACACTATGAACCAAGAGATCAGAGAAAAGCGAGACGGTTCCTTCGACTGACCCCAAAAATTCTTCCCGCTTTTTTATTTTATTTTTCTTTTGCTATCTCCCCAGGGTTCCCCTTTTCCCAGTAGAATGTTTCTTGTTTTGTTTTGTTTATGTTAGCATTGCTCAAGCTTGAATTATTCAAACTAGCATTTTGTCATGTTTTTATTTAACTTAGCTGCTGCGGCTGTTTCGTGAGCATAACTCAGGTGTCCGTCGAGATCAGCGTCGGTTGAGACATTTGAACGGTCACCGCGGCGACCGGGGTGAGGGCCAGCAGACACAGAGGCTCCTCCCATGTGAATAAAAGGGGGCAAGTCAACAGTGTTTACACACGCTCCGGCGAACGGAACATTTCTTTTGACTCCGCCTCCCCCTCACTGCTCCGTCGAATGTCATTTAACGACGTCGTCGGTCACTACGACGAACAATAGTGGGGGTGAACAAAAAAAACAAACGTGCTGTATCTGTTTTCTAGTATGCTTTTGAATCCGCTCCTTCAGTCCCGACAAGAGAGAGGACGCAGTCGTGTGTTTTTGTAAAAAATATTTTTATAATGGAGCTGATAAATCACCCTCTATGTCCACGGGGGAGTCTTCAGTCTTTCCCCGGGCTTAGCAGATGTGTGTGGCCTCGATCACAAACCCTTCATTATTCTGTAATCATAGCAATTTCAGTACTTCGCTGTTGTTTTATTTATTTTTATTTCCTCTCTGGCCACTGAGACGGGTACCGCTCGCGGTAGTTTGGGACACATTCGGCTTGTTTATTTTCGTATTTTCTCTGTGTATTACAATATGAATGGAAAAGAAATGGAAAGGGCGGGTGGGGGGTGGGTGGGTGGGGGTGGGGGTGGGGGTGGGGGTGGGGGGTGGGGGGGGGGGGGGGGGGGTAGGTAAATTGGAAAGAACCATTCATCCCTGTCTGGGGGGGGTTAGCGATTAGCATCGTTGCGCATTCTCTTCACCTTGAGGTCCTTAGAGGAGAGCAGTTGCCTGCTTCGATGATGATGATGATGATGATGATGAGGCGGGGTAAATTTATATTTCCCCGCGCCGGGGAGTTATTCTCCGTCCGCCGTTTGTGAACACGCTGTCTGCCCGTCAGTCTGCCTCTGCTCTGTCCACGCTATGAATGCTAATGACGGATGTCTGATCGGCAGAAGGGCGGGCGGGCGGGCGGGCGGACGGACGGGCGTCCGTTACGTAACGCAAGGTAAGCGCGGTTAGATCGCCCGGCTGAAGGCGGCGGCCGCACAGCCTTTCCACTCAGACCCTCGGCCTTAATGAACAAGACATGACATAACAACAACATCCAGAGTGCATCCATCTCTCTCTCTCTTTCTCTCTACCTCTCCATCTCACTCCCACCCTCTCTCTCTCTGTCCAACTCCCTTCGTCTCTTTCCCACTCCCTCCCTCTCTCTATCAACCCACTCCCCCCTCTGTCTCTCTCTCTCTCTCTCTCTCTCTCTCTCTCTCTCTCTCTCTGTAGGCTTTGCCTCTGCCTCTCCACACTTATCTTTCGCCTCTGGAAGGGTTACCATAGAAACCAGGATTGAAAAAAAAAAAAAAAAAAGTCAAAGTAACAATATGCGTTTTTATTTATTTATATAGTTATTTTTTGTGAGTATTTTGACACCGTGCACTCTACCAAAGAGCTTATGATGTCTAGTGGCAGGTTCAGCCAGGGCTTTTTTTTCATAATGGGCCCCTAAGATATGAAGCATCGTTGCTGTCTACAGGGTCTTAGCGTGTGTGTTAGCATATGAAAGCATTGTTGCTATCTATAGGGTCTTAGCGTGTCTGCTAACATATAAAAGCATTGTTGCTATCTATAGGGTCTTAGCGTGTCTGCTAACATATAAAAGCATTGTTGCTATCTATAGGGTCTTAGCGTGTCTGCTAACATATTAAAGCATTGTTGCTATCTACAGGGTCTTAGCGTGTGTGCTAGCATATGAAAGCATTGGTGTGATCGACAGGGTGTTTGCTTGTCTGCTAACATATTAAAGCATTGATGTGATCTACACAATGTTAGCGTGTCTGTGTGAGCTTCACAGCGGATGGCAGTGACAGAGCGCTTGTGCTGTGCGCGTATGCTGGCCAACTTTGATGTGTCTGCTGAGTTCTGACTTTTTACTTATTTATTTATCTTTTGTAGGATCGAAAGGCTGTTAGATGTTGGAGCTGTGCTTCCCGCATGGGACCCTCCGCATCCGCGGCTCAGCCTTGTCGTTTTCGGTGTCCTTGAAAGGCCACGGCGCTGTTTGCAGACGCAAAGCGCTGTGCAGGGCAAGGGGCCTGGCTATGTAGTGCTAATTTGGCCGAGGTCTGCCCTGGTGTGTCACGTGACAGGTAGTTTAATGTCAAACACGGGGCTGGATTTCACTGTGCGAAGGGCCTACGAATTGCTAGGGGGGGCCCCATTTACTTAATTTATTTAATCCTTTACATTATTTTTGACAGAAGATAAAATTTATTTTAACCAACGTTTTACTTTGCTATTACTAATGAGTAATAACCCCCCCCACCCCCAAAAAAAAATAAAAAAATTAATTGGTAGATCTGATTGGTGTTGGAAGGTCGAACCAAATCTGAGTTGAGGCCCCAGAAAGGCTAGAACCAGCCCTGCCAGTCCTGGGCTAGCAGCTGAGGCCCTTGATTTTTGTATTTTGATACAACCCACTTTCCAGGCGGGGTCCTGGCCGTTCCAGACTGTGGGTGGTGGATGTATAGGTTGTCAAAACATCATCCGGGATGGAGAGTTTAATTTAGCAGTGTCTTCTCTGTCTAATTGTCGAATTGTCTCTGGACATTGGCTGGCTACATGTGTCCTGGAGTACATCCGTGCTCGTGTACGCCCTCATGAACTGATTGACAGGACGTTAACAGGCAGACGTCCGAATGAGAATTTTTTTTTTTTGTGTTTTTTTTCAATGCACTGCTTATTTATGATACTAGAAGGTTATAACCCTTACGCAATCCTTTGCTTTCCAACTGATGTGATTCTCCAAATATCTCTTTCAAAAGGTATGGTTCCTTCAAACTGTTTTCTAGCGAGGCTAAACCTTTAAAACAGCAGTGCCCGTATAGAGTGAAGACGACGACAGCCATGAGATCTCGCTCAAAGGCTTTCGATGAAAAGGGGACCCTAGGGACTGTGGAACCACTGACCCGTTGCGGTTATGGGGTGACCATTCAGTTGGGGCCAGCTGTCCAACCGATCCACGTGCCGCGGGCTTTCTGTCCGAGAATTATTACGAGACGGGCTTTTCAAATGCGGTCTCGCTATATCATGTGACATCCCGAGAAAAGCAAAGCTGCGGGGTTTCAGAGGTGAGGGTGTGCAGGGGCTGCAAATCTCCTTGGTTGCACATGACCTCGGTTCCCTTGGAGCTCCAATGGGGGCGAATGCCGCTGAAATGTTAATTTTCTCTCTTGGAAGATGCAGCTAGGCGGGCTCCGCTAATCTGACTAGCCCACTAATTACTGCACTCGAGGGTTTGGCCCGGACCACCTGCGTCAGTCACTTCCAAGTTTCAGAACCCTTTGAAACCCTTCCACTTGACACTTAAGGCAGAATGAGTCAGTCGCGTAGGCCGGTGGAGGGAGAAGGGCGGGGTAGGGAGATGAAAAGGTTTATGCGGGTGAGAGATACAGCGTGCACGTGATCGTCCCCCGGTAACGCGTGTTTCGGAGATGTAATCGTACTGAGCGATCGCCGAGGGAACCTGTGGCGGTTGACGGCGGAACGTTGATGTTGTTTCTCCTTCGTCCTTCCTGCTGGAGACATAGAAGCCCTTAGGGCAGGCCTGCCCAACCCTGTTCTTGGATATCTACCGTCCTGTAGGTTTTCATTTCAACCCAAATTTGGCACGCCTGATTCTACTGATTAGCAGTTCAACGAGATCTCTAGCCGTTGAATGAGGTGCGCTATGTTACGGTTGGAGTGAAAACCTACAGGACGGTAGATCTCCAGGAACAGGGTTGGGCAGGCCTACTTTAGGGGAACAGGAAGAGATTGTGGAATTTACCTGCATAGCTGTTTTTTTAAATTTTTTTTTTAGGTTTTGCTCATCCTGTGATGCAGAGGTGCATCCCCAAACGCTAAATCAGCGCCTTATTTGGCGATGTTATTAAAACGCGAGCGATTGCTCTTGTCTTTGCGATTGCTCCTGTCTTTGTGACCCCCGCCTGCTCTGGATTGGCGGTCGCGGATCGCTGCGCTGCTTTACTAGGCAGTCGCTCCAGATGGGCTGCGAGTTAGCGTTCGTTTTGCTGTCACGCTCAATCGGTGATTATTGGGTAAGGAAGGTCTGCCGTTGCCTTCTGGGATATATCGGTTGGTTTTCAAACGAGCCTGTTTGTTATTCTCAACTGTAGGAGCGCTAAACAGCGCTTTATTTTACCTGTCAGTTGCAATATCTGTAAATGGACTTCAGATATCTGCCAGTCGCCCCAATCATAACCGCTCTCTCTCTCGTAGACGGTATCTCAGGTGTTGAATGCTGAGCTAATTTCTGTTAGAAGGAAGGTCAAGCGCATTGCAAAGCCTATGAAGTCATAAAATTCTACAGGAATCTTGTTAAGTTCAAGGCCAGTATATATCAGGGGGGAGCATTGGGGTCGCATTTGGGGTCACATTTGGGGTCACATTTGGGGTGCAGTGAGTTTAGTGAGGTTCGTGACCGCAGTTCATGGCCAGTGGTGGATATTCCAGGGGGAGCATTAGGGTCACATTTGCTTATATATGTCTGTATATATAGTGTGTGATTGTGTATATGTCTATATATAGAGTGTGTTTGCGTACATGTCTGTATATATAGTGTGTGATTGTGTATATGTCTGTATATATATAATGTGTTTGCGTATATGTCTGTATATATAGTGTGTGATTGTGTATATATGTCTGTATATATAGTGTGTTTGCGTATATATCTGTATATATAGTGCGTGATTGTGTATATATGTCTGTATATATAGTGTGTTTGCGTATTTGTCTGTATAAATAGTGTGTGATTGTGTATATATGTCTGTATATATAGAGTGTGTTTGCGTATATGTCTGTATATATAGTGTGTGATTGTGTATATATGTCTGTATATATAGAGTGTTTGCGTATATGTCTGTATATATAGTGTGTGATTGTGTATATATGTCTGTATATATAGAGTGTGTTTGCGTATATGTCTGTATATATAGTGTGTGATTGTGTATATATGTCTGTATATATAGAATGTGTTTGCGTATATGTCTGTATATATAGTGTGTGATTGTGTATATATGTCTGTATATATAGAGTGTGTTTGTGTATATGTCTGTATATATAGTGTGTGATTGTGTATATATGTCTGTATATATAGAGTGTGTTTGCGTATATGTCTGTATATATAGTGTGTGATTGTGTATATATGTCTGTATATATAGAGTGTGTTTGCGTCAGGACCTCTCATATTTTAGCTGCGCACCGCTTTGCTTTTTTAGTCTGGGGTGTTGAAGGAGCGCGTAGTATGACTCAGTCGCACAGTCTCAGAAATGGAGGGCCTCTCTGACATGCCACAGTGCTGGAGGCGGTGGTGATTAATCCCGGGACGAGCGCGGAGCTCCTCTCTCGCTCTCGCTCTCTCTCTCGCTCTCGCTCTCGCTCTCGCTCTCCCTCGCTCTCTCTCTCGCTCTCGCTCGCTCGCTCTCTCTCGCTCTCCCTCTCTCTCCGAGATGGCTTTTTGCGTCCCGATGCGGTCTCTGCCCACAAGCTCTTTCCTCTGCATTTACAGGCTGCGTTTTCATTCGCCGGGAGGACACGGGAGTGCGGCCCGGCCCCAGAACGACGGCTGATGATGAGATTACCCAGCATTCCCGGCCTGGCACAGGAGCACACGCTGATCCGACGGGCCAGTGCCGTGATCGTCAGGGGCTGGGCTCACCTCCCGGTCCGGTCCTGTACCCCACCCCCCCCCCCATCTCCTAAATCACAGGCCCATCACACCAGATGCCTCTTGTTCATCCATATTTAGACTCAACTGGCCCAACCCGCCAAAAATAAGGGTCCGCGTGACTGCGGAGGATTAAATTTCAGGGGTAACGATAAGCGGTGGGGATTGGGTGACATTTTAACCAAGAGGGGCGTGAATAATTCCTTCTAATGAGTCGCTCAGCACGTCATCCGCTTTTGGTTGAAAATGAAATCTGCCTTACACTCGTTCTCCCCACGCTCTGCGATTACTGACCCGCCCCCCCCCCCCCCCCCCTCCCCCCCTCCAACATTCTGGACCGTTTCCGTGTCAACCGGCCTTTCCGCCATCCTTACCGGGGGCTAGGAAGCATGGACCTCTAGTGCCCGCATTCTTAAGCTTGCAAGTCAGAGGAAAAACAGATGGTTCTGTGTCCTTGTGTGTCGTTAGCGCTCAAACATCCGTCCAATTGGCATACACCTTTACCCTTTGACCCCCATCCAGAGAAGCGGTGCCGTCTGCTGCTTGTCCTTCACTCAGGAAGTCCGCATATATTTCCCCGGTTACGAATGCGCTCGATCGCGCTCTTGGGAGTACGGGAAGCATTATGATCAGCGTTTTTATTTTTATTTTTTTTCAGCGCGGTCGTCATACGCGGCAGATAAATTGGCTTTTTTGTACTGCACGTGAGTCATGTTTGCTTTTATCAATCGAAAAAATGGGATTTTGACGAATCAATGAATACCATCAAAAACGTGCGTAGAATTAATGATATGAGTGGCAAGTCATTGAAAAGAGATTACGGGGATGAAGTGGAGCAGGGGGGGGGTGTGTGTTTTGATTAAACCAGACGCGCGCATGCTCTCTCAAACACACACAGGCACACACAACACACACACCCACACACACACGGACACACACAACACACAGCGCCACGGGCATTGAGAACGGTGAAGTCACATGTCTGTTAGCGTTAGCACATGACGCTAATCATGTGACTGACGCACGAGGAGGGAATTTGTTTTTAACTTTTGGTTTTGTTCATATATATATTTATTTATTTATTTTTCATAACGCGCGTTACATCCCGACGGTGACGCTGCGTTTTACACCCCGCTGCTCTCTCTCCGCCGCGTCCGCCCGCTCCGCCGATACCGCGGCTCCCGCTCCTGTTGCCATGGTGATCTCCTCTCCAACGTGGGCTGCCCTCCCCGCCGAAAAATTAAGGTTGTTTTTGAGCACAATGAGAAGCATTGACGGAAAGAGCCAAATTAATCAAGCTGGCGATTTAATGGGGCCGAAATGACAACGCCGCTCAGCCAGGTCACATTAAACGGGAACAAGCCTCTCGTACTGAGGGATTGTGGGTATTTATTTTTTGCCCGTGACCACAGCGGGTTGTAGGGGATCAATCCTCGGCTTTGGCTTTTATTGGTGTTATATTAAATTCTTTTCATTTCAAAATCAGTTTGCGTGTAGATGGAGAGGATCACGTTATGACGAGGAAAAAAAAAAAAAAAAAAAGCTAACACAAAATCCAGACATTATATCAAATTAAACTCATTGGGGGAAATGAGGACATGTAACTGGTGTGATTGAAATGAAGAAATTCACACCACGCCACGCTGAACTTTGACCTCACAAGCTTCATCAGTGTCCTTCCTGTTGGAATCTTTGTCCCTTTTTAATAGAAACGCAAACATGGTGATAGAAAAAGCCATGTCTGTGATCAAAATTTCTCACACAGCATGAGAATTTGTCTCTTTGTAAAAAGACTTTATGGGACTCATGCTTTTAAAGTGGAATGAAGTGGCTGACCTTTCTTTGACCTACAGTGTCTTTTCTGGTGTGACGCCATTTTTACTGCATGTTTGGGATAATTGGTACCTGGCCTGACCATTTTATTGTCAAAGACAACCTTCGCAATCCGTGATTTACGCACCTAGTTGACCTGTTGAAGGTGGAAAGTTGGGGGGTTTTTGAGCGTTTTAGTCGATGACGGTTTCACGTGGGGTGCGCAGTGTGTGTGTGTGTGTTATTCAGGTGGGGTGTGCAGTGTGTGTGTATGGGTTACTCATGTTGGGTGCGCAGTGTATGTGTGTGTGTGTGTTATTAACGTGGGGTGTGCAGTGTGTGTGTGTGTGTGTGTTGTTCACGTGGGGTGTGCAGTGTGTGTGTGTTGTTCACGTGGGGTGTGCAGTGTGTGTGTTATTCACGTGGGGTGCGCAGTGTGTGTGTGTGTGTTATTCACGTGGGGTGCGCAGTGTGTGTGTGTTATTCACGTGGGGTGTGCAGTGTGTGTGTGTGTGTGTGTTATTCACGTGGGGTGCGCAGTGTGTGTGTGTGTGTGTGTTATTCACGTGGGGTGTGCTGTGTGTGTGTGTTATTCATGTGGGGTGTGCAGTGTGTGTGTGTGTGTGTGTGTGTGTTATTCACGTGGGGTGCACAGTGTGTGTGTGTTATTCACGTGGGGTGTGCAGTGTGTGTGTGTGTGTGTGTGTGTGTTATTCACGTGGGGTGCGCAGTGTGTGTGTGTGTGTGTGTGTTATTCACGTGGGGTGCGCAGTGTGTGTGTGTGTGTGTGTGTGTTATTCACGTGGAGTGCGCAGTGTGTGTGTGTGTGTGTGTGTGTGTGTGTGTGTGTGTGTTATTCACCTGGGGTGCGCAGTGTGTGTACAAGTGTGATCCATTGCACCAGCGTATTGAACAGTTCATTGGCGGCTGTAAAATCATAATGCTGTCTGTGTAATGCATCCATAATAGCTTGTAAATCTGATTTGAGCATTATTGAGTGTTCATAAAGCCTATTACAGCACGCATAGGTTCTTTATGTTCTTCAGTGTGCAATGCGTTTTAAGGAGCATGTGGTTTACGTGGAATTGTGTGTTAAACTGTTTTTGCAAAGACTTTTCCTTGTCTGAAGTGAACTGAAGTGATTTTAAGGGATACCGCCGGCTGCACATGCATAGGACTTTTATCTTTGACATTCCCTGCATGTGTGTAACTGCCGTTTATTTCAGTGACGTGTGCTGCTTAGAAATGCATCATCTCTTGCATTATACATTTTTCATCACGCTGAAATATGGGCTGTCAGCTTTGTTTCTGTGAGTTTCTGTATATTTGCCTTTGTGTATTATGAGGAGTAAATGGGCGAGGCTTGTTTTGCTGTGGGTTATTTATAAAAATCATATACCTTATTCCATGTAAATTGAGTCATCGAGTTCTTGGGAATGACCTCAGCCAAATTAGTTTTTTTTTGTTTGTTTGGTGTGATGGGTTTTCTATTCTCGCTTTTCAACATTGTGAAGTCATGCCTGAAATTATGTGGGTGGGTGTGTGTGTGTGCGCGTGTGTGCGTGTGCATGTGTGAGTATGTGTACACACTCGTGTGTTTGTGTGTGTCTGTGTGTGTCTCTGCGGTCTGCACACATACTGTATATGTAGGCGTGTGTGTGCGCACGTGTGTGTGTGTGCATGTGTGAGTATGTGTACACACGAGTGTGTTTGTGTGTGTGTGTGCGTACATGTGTGTGTCTGTGTGTGTCTCTGCAGTCTGCACACATACTGTATATGTAGGTGTGTGTGTGCATGTGTGAGTATGTGTACACACTTGTGTGTGTCTGCATACATATATATGTGTTTGTGTGTGTTTGTATGTTTGTGTGTATGTGTGTATGTGTGTATGTGTGTATGTGTGTGTGTGTGTGTGTGTGTATGTGTGTGTGTATGTGTATGTGTATGTGTGTGTGCGTGTTTACTCTGGCATGTCAGAGACTCAGGATTCTATCTGCATACTAAGGAGATTATTGCAAACAGGATGGGTGACCGGGCCAGCCTGTCATTGGTCTCACACACTGATCCTGGGTCAGTGTTTACTGTGTGCAGTTGTGGGAGGAGCACCAGTACCACTGATCCAGGGACAGCATTCAGCTTTACGTTACATTGCATTACATTACATTCATTTGGCAGATGCTTTTATCCAAAGCGACGTGCAATAAGTGCATACTGAAGGGCATTGAAACTACAAACAGGTCAGATAAAGTACGGTTCTATCATAAAGTAGCAGCTATCCACAGACATTAACATCAAGTCTAAGTATTAAGAAAATAAGCCTCGCAGCTGTCCGTACTCACGGGCCTTCAGATATAATGTGGGATTAGCCAACCCACTGAAAAGCACAGCCCCGCCGTGGGATTCTGGGCCGTTGGAGGTCTCCCCGAGGGTTGGGAAGCCATTAAAGACCGTCGGCTGTCCACTGCGCTTCCCGTCAGGACGTCCTAATAGGATAAAGACGTTCTCGTTTCCTCTACGAAACTAAAAAATGGAAGACAAAAGGAACAAAAGAACGCAGTTTGCTTGGCGGCGGGGCTCATCGAGGTTCCCCATTGATCATGGGCAGAGCGGGGAGCGGTTAGGACAAGGTCAGGACTTCCCAGAATGCACCTCTGAACTGCGCTGTGTGTCAGCCTGACCTATCGAACGGCAGAGGTCGGAGAGCTGGACCAGCTCTGTGTAGCGATGTAATGAAAGCGTAGCGGCTTCTGCAGTGCGAAAAACAAACGCCAAACTATTGCCGCCTGGATGTAAATTAAGTGCGTTAATGTCTGCCGTGATATTAGCTTGCTTTGTACTTAGCCGCAATTAAGAGGCCCTTGTTCTGGTTGCGCAACGACGTGCAGTTTATTTATTTATTTATTTTTGTCTTATCAATCTGTTGTGACTTCCTCGACCGTTGCCTGACGATATTTACTACGGGCGAAGATTGGTTCCGTTTGCCCTGCTCTTGTCATTTGTTGTCATGAAAGGGTGCCGGAATTTGATTGGTCCACGGTTTACGAGACCCAGCGAACGCTATGGCGGTACACTAGAAAATTAATCGCTTACCAGCATGCATACACACACGGATATACAGTCATGGACGAAAGTGTTGGCACCCCCTGTAAAGATGAGCAAAAAGGGTTATAAAAAATTCACCATTTGGTGAATTAGCTTAATCTCACACTGAAAAAACAAGAAGAATCCAACCTTTAATTGACGTTAATTTATTATGAGAAAAAAAAATCCCACATCAAGAAATAATGATTTTTAACAAAACCACGTTGGCCACAATTATTGGCACCCCAGCATTTATATATAGAATAAAGTAATAATTTTTAATATTTGGTCACATATCCTTTGCATGCCATGACTTCCTGATGTCTGTGACCCAACAACATCAAAAGACTCTTGATATCTTATTTTCTGGTACTCTTACAAGCGATACTATAACATCTCTGCATTTGAATGGATCTCTATGGGAATTGGGGGGGTGGGTCTAGATTTAGCTGTAAATTACACTGGAACAGTATGGAACACATGGTTGGCTAAATGGCTCTAAGTCATCAAGGGTCTGACGTATCAAACAAGCTTTAATCCATCACTCTGTTGCCAGATATGCAGTAGATATGGATGAATAACTTGAAGGGTTTCTTCTCCTGACTTATTTTTCCATAGAGTTCAATAGGAAAATTTGTCAGGAGAAACAACCCTTAAAGTGATCCATCCATATCTACTGCATATCTGGCAGCAGAGTGATTGTTTAAGGCTTGTTTGATACCTCAGACCCTTGTTGACTTACAGCCATTTTACCAACCATGTATTCCATACTGTTCCAGCATAATTTACAGCTAAATCTAGTCCCACCCCCCAATTCCCATAGAGATCCATTTAAATGCAGAGATGTTATAGTATCGCTTGTAAGAGTACCAGAAAATAAGATATCAAGAGTCTTTTGATGTTGTTGGGTCACAGACATCAGGAAGTCATGGCATGCAAAGGATATGTGACCAAATATTAAAAATTATTACTTTATTCTATATATAAATGCAGGGGTGCCAATAATTGTGGCCAATGTGGTTTTGTTAAAAATAATTATTTCTTGATGTGGGATTTTTTTTTCTCATAATAAATTAACGTCAATTAAAGGTTGGATTCTTCTTGTTTTTTCAGTGTGAGATTAAGCTAATTCACCAAACGGTGAATTTTTTATAACCCTTTTTGCTCATCTTTACAGGGGGTGCCAACACTTTCGTCCATGACTGTATATAAATATATGTGCATTCTAGCATGTTCCTTATATATAGCATGTGTTTGGGGTGCTCTTGTCCTTTATTACTTTCATATATACAGCGCTCTCAAGCCTTGTGTGTGATTTTTACTAGGTGGGCACCACTGTCTGGGATTCGAACCCGCAGCCGTTTTTCCTCATTGCCTTAACCTCTGCTTTGCCTCCCACCTGCCACGCCCCCCTTTATCTGCTTGTGACATCATTGGCTGACAGACCCGTTCCCACGGAGACCGCCGCTGCCAACTTTAGAGTTTAAAGAATTTCAACCTTTGAGCCTCGTCCCTCCTGTACTTTAATTTCCCTGGGAAATTTCGGTGGTCTCCCCTCCCCCCCTACTTAAAGGAAGTTCGGGAGAGCTGGAGGGGAGTCCGCTCTGTCCCTGGGAACGCGGCTGATGACGTAACCTCAGCGGTTCTCACCTCTTCCTCTTCCTCTTCCTCTCTCTCTCTTTCAGATCCTCCAAGGCCCACCCCGGACCTGTCGTCCACATAAGTGACAACCCAATGGACGAAGCAAAGGTGCGTGAGCGTGCTCCTCAAACACCCTTCAGCCACCCTAAAAAACCCACCGTCCTGCTGGGAAAGGCCGTCCCCCCCGTCGGGCAGAAAGAACGGCTTCCTGTCAGCTTTCTCGCGCGGCCGCTGTGACATGCTGTCTGCTCTAAAAAGCAATTCCAAATCACTTATTCCACAAAAGCGACTGGGTTTGACGTATTAGTTTTTAAGTTTTCAAAAAGCCAGGGATATAGATGCATCTTTTAAACGGTGAGATGAAAAGCCGACTCCATTTCGTCTTAATGCAGCGAGCTACTCCTGAACCGGCACCTATTCTGCTCATGTTCGTGAGTGTGTAATATAAGCGTCTCGCATGCACGAGATAAGGGCGTTGTCCTTTGGAAAACAAGCCGTAATAGCATAGTGGAACAAAATAATTTATTTTTTTATTCTTTTTTTCCCCAGTTTGGAATGCCCAATCATATTTCATGAGCGGTTGTTGCCGCAACCGATCATTTCGGGAGAGCGAAGTCAAGCATGTACTCTCCTCCTAAGCACATGGGGTGCGTCCCAATACTTGAAAAATGCACCTCCTTTTCTCCACTACCACCTCCTCTGCTCCCCGCCCGGGAAACGGATCTTTGTGTTTTAATCGAATGTTACTGATTACATCTTAATTACGTATTAACGGTTACATATTAGTTAATGAATGTCTCAACGCAAACCGCAATGTCAGGTACATTGTATACTGTACATGCAAATACTTGTACTCAAAACATTCAGGTATACAAAACTTCCTGAATATTTTGAGTACAAGTATTTGCATGTACAGTATACAATGTACCTGACATTGCGGTTTGCCCGATCAACTCCCTTATTTCGTGCATGCAAGACACCTATAGGAGAGGAGTGGTAGTAGGGGAGTGAGCGGAGGAAAGGAGGTGGGCAGTGAAGAATATTGGGACGCAGCCATGGTGTCAGCCACTTCTCACCACAGTCAGGAGTCTGACAAAGACACCTGCAGCTCACCTGGCTGACTTGCAGTGCCCTGATTGACCAGTTGGGGGTCACTAGTGAGCGATGAGGCAATTTCAGTCCAGCTGGCTGAAACGACCCCATCCGTGTGTGATATCAGAGCCAAGTGGGCGTCGCCCTGCAGGGCTGCCGAGTACAGATTTCAGCACGGTACAAGTTCGACGCTGAAACGGTGCCTTAACAGGATGAGCCACCCAGCAACTCCGGAAGAGTCTCTATTTTATCAGAACAATTTGGCTTTCAAAATGGGGAAAGTGTCGATAGTAAAAACCAACTGGATGGATGGCAGCAGTAAACACGAAAAGGATGGGTAAAATAAGTGCTCATCACAAGTGATTTTTAGCCTTACACACTGTTTAACTGCCAAAATGCATGATTTATTTTACGACATTTGCCTCTATTATAATTTTTTCTTTTCTTTCTGAAAGCGAAAGACTCTCATGCGTGTTTTGTTTTGTTGTGTTTTGATATATTTCCAGCTCATAATTGGATTCGAGTCTGGAATAGTGGTGTTGTGGGACTTGAAATCAAAGAAAGCAGACTACCGCTACACTTACGACGAGGTAAGTTAACCACGTTCATCTGTAGCTGTTAATAAATGGAACAGAGATTATACATAAACAGAGATATTCATATCATACTCTGTGTATACAGTGCTGCTCAATGGGCCGTCCTGCTTCCGTCTGTAGCGTTTGCATCGCCGAGGAAACGTCCCAAGGATCCACGTTTTTTTTTTTTTTTTTTTTTTCAGTTGTGCGGGCCATTTAAGTTCACCCGCAACACCGTGCAATAGTACGCACGGGTTTCCGACTAGTCTGATTCCCCTATGAATGTTTCACAAAATACCTTTTTAAAAGGGGAAAGCGCAGAGTTATTGTGTACAGTTTTATAGTTTCCATAATCATGGCATTGTGTTACGACGAACGCACAGCGCTGTCGGTAGAAAACTGCGGCCGTCGAACGAACGGGAGCAGGTTTTTGAAACTGATTTTGAAGCGATTCTGTAGAAGCGGGTAATTGAAGGTAGTTGATGATGAAATGGATGTTTCAAACGCCCACTGAACAGATGGGCCTCTGTGGGCTGATTTGTAAATACTTTGGATGTCTCGGAAAACCGTTTCCCCAAGAATACTCCCCCCCCCCCCCCCAACCAGCACACCCCCACACACAGACCTACTTTGAGTGGCCTTGACACCACTATATCAAGTGTGTCAAGAGCTGGAGCCAGCATAATACGTCTGAAAACCAATCATTTCTCTGCACTCTTACAGTTTCTGACTCTCAACAAGGCTGTCTCATAGGGGCACATTTTATTTTTCCATTTAGAGTTTGCTTCTGTATTTATTTAATCTCCTTGGAAAGGAAATGATGAAAATCTGTCAAAAGCTGCTTGATGTACCGTGCATTGCTTCTGTCCATAGTCTCGGTATCGGCCTCCTCAGACGAGCCAGAAGGTTATCTGTGCATACTGTAGGTAGACTGTTTGGGGCACGCTCGAGGGGGTGTCTCGCCCCTGTGGTTTGGTTTGGGCTCCTCCGCCTCGTTCCCTATCTGACTGCATAATCCCGTCCCCTGAGCAGTCAGTGGAGAGGGCGATGAGGAGCCGGTACGTCACGGTGACGGGGATGCGGTCGTCACGACGACGCGTGCCCACTGGCTGGGAGAGGCTGGTCACTTCCACTGCATAGTGAGAGCTGTGAAGACAGTGACTAAACGCAGAGCACAACTGCAGTGCAGTGCCGTATATCACAGGGAAATATCATACGGTTATATTGCCCTCTTCCTGTGTGTGCGTGTGTGCGTGTATGCGTGCGTGCGTGCGTGTGCATGTTTGCTCTTTGCTCTTTCTCTCTCGCACACACACACACACACACACACACACACACCACCAATCAGCTGTAGAAACACAACATATTCTGTCTGTAGGCTATCAGCAGGCCCAAATGATTTTTTCAGCAGGGAGAATTCATGCTGATTGTAGAATTTCTTGCCTTGTGATTTATAGCCATTTTTTCACATCTCTCTCTCTCCATTTTTGATTTAACGTCTTTCTACCAACTGTGATTTATTCAATGTAAAAAGAGGCCCCCAGTAACAATAAGCTAAACAATGAGATCAAATACAAGCCTCATTACCTTTCTGTGGGACATCAGACATGGGGACTCACCACTCTCAATGCCCGTGGCACTGTGCGTGTGTGTGCGTGCGTGCGTGCGTGTGTGTGCGTGTGTGTGTGTGTGTGTGCGTGTGTGGGTGCCCATGCCTGTGTGTGTATGCATGTGGTGGGAAGCACCGGAGAGTCGTGACTGTATCTAGCGCTCAGAGGAAAACAACATATCCCACAATGCCTTGTGCACAAGGGATTGACCTCCCCATGCAGGAAGCACTTTGTTTCTGTTAGCGCAGTTAGCGCAGTTAAGCATTGTGACTGGCACTAATGTAAGGATAATCAGGGGGAGGGAGCAGCGACTTGTGACTCTCCGCGTGCGATGTACCGCCATGTCTCCCAGTCCCTGTCCTGAGGGCACTCCGTTCATGGCGCCGTTCATGGCGGCTTACGTTCCCACCGCTATAAATTAATCATGTTTGATTGAGCGGATAATTGAATACTGATCTGTATTTAAACTCCCTTAACAGTTAATCTGCGTCCTGTGTGAAATAAATGTGTTGTTGCTGTATTTGTGTAAAAAACTAATAATCAGCTTTATTCAGCATATTTCTGAATATTTATCCCTTCGACAAATTTATGAGTTTAGTCGTTTAATAACTGAGCATAGTGTGTAAACAGTTAGATTACAGCTACATTACCATAGTGAATTAGCTGCATACCAATTTGTGTTACTGATTAAGGGACCGAAACAATCAGAAGTGTGGTCAAATAAGTGGCTTATCTTAAAGCAGATATGTATTTAAGTATTATATAAATAGTAGTGAAGAGCTTGGGTGGAGTCTAACCCAGCCCTCAGGTCAGGGGTGGGGTAACACTGCACAATATATACTGGTCACTGACTAGCCAGAGCTAAGAGCCCAGTAGATGTGTGTCCGAAGTCTGGCTCCGTGCCCCGCCCCTCGTGTAAGCCGTCCTGTTCCCCTTTTTGTTTTGGACTTGCGCCCCCCCCCCCCCCCCCCCCCCCCTCTCTCTGACTGCCTGAAAGCATCGGGGTTCTGAGCCAGCGGGAAACAGGGCGCTTTCGGTTTGGGGTCCCCCTCCGGGGACCTGCTCGCTCACAGTCAACCCCAGGCTGTTTTCTCTGCATTTACAGGCCCTTCTCTCTCTCTCTCGGTCTCTCACTCTCTCTCTCTCTCTCTCTCTCTCTCTCTCTCTTTCTCTCTTTGTCTCATTCACTCTATCTCTCTGTTTCTATCTCTCTCTCTTTCTCTGTTTCTATCTTTCTCTCTTTCTTCTCTGTTTGCGCGTGGACAAGCCATATTCTATTTCTTCTCTTCGATTCTTCCAGCTAAAGTCTTCACTTCAGTCACAGGTGTTGACAGGGATGATTTTAAATCATGGGGGGGGGGGGGGGTACATTTGTAGTTGTACCAGTATACAGAACTTCCCTATACTAGAACAGTGCCTTAAGAGATACCAGACTGTGGGGCCCATCCATGTACTAGAACAGTGCCTTAAGAGATACCAGACTGTGGGGCCTGTCCATGTACTAGAACAGAGCCTTAAGAGATACCAGACTGTGGGGCCCATCCATGTACTAGAACAGTGCCTTAAGAGATACCAGACTGTGGGGCCTGTCCATGTACTAGAACAGTGCCTTAAGAGATACCAGACTGTGGGGCCCATCCATGTACTAGAACAGTGCCTTAAGAGATACCAGACTGTGGGGCCCATCCATGTACTAGAACAGAGCCTTAAGAGATACCAGACTGTGGGGCCTGTCCATGTACTAGAACAGTGCCTTAAGAGATACCAGACTGTGGGGCCCATCCATGTACTAGAACAGTGCCTTAAGAGATACCAGACTGTGGGGCCCATCCATGTACTAGAACAGAGCCTTAAGAGATACCAGACTGTGGGGCCTGTCCATGTACTAGAACAGTGCCTTAAGAGATACCAGACTGTGGGGCCTGTCCATGTACTAGAACAGAGCCTTAAGAGATACCAGACGTGGGGCCCATCCATGTACTAGAACAGTGCCTTAAGAGATACCAGACTGTGGGCCTGTCCATGTACTAGAACAGAGCCTTAAGAGATACCAGACTGTGGGGCCTGTCCATGTACTAGAACAGTGCCTTAAGAGATACCAGACTGTGGGGCCCATCCATGTACTAGAACAGAGCCTTAAGAGATACCAGACTGTGGGGCCTGTCCATGTACTAGAACAGTGCCTTAAGAGATACCAGACTGTGGGGCCCATCCATGTACTAGAACAGTGCCTTAAGAGATACCAGACTGTGGGGCCCATCCATGTACTAGAACAGAGCCTTAAGAGATACCAGACTGTGGGGCCTGTCCATGTACTAGAACAGTGCCTTAAGAGATACCAGACTGTGGGGCCTGTCCATGTACTAGAACAGAGCCTTAAGAGATACCAGACTGTGGGGCCCATCCATGTACTAGAACAGTGCCTTAAGAGATACCAGACTGTGGGGCCTGTCCATGTACTAGAACAGAGCCTTAAGAGATACCAGACTGTGGGGCCTGTCCATGTACTAGAACAGAAGCCTTAGGAGATACCAGACTGTGGGGCCCATCCATGCACGAGAACAGTGCCTTAACAGATACCAGACTGTGGGGCCTGTCCATGTACTAGAACAGAGCCTTAAGAGATACCAGACTGTGGGGCCTGTCCATGTACTAGAACAGAGCCTTAAGAGATACCAGACTGTAGGGCCCATCTATTCACTGGAACGGAACCTTAACAGATACCAGACTGTGGGGCCCGTCTATGCACTGGAACAGAGCCTTAACAGATACCAGACTGTGGGGCCCATCTACAGGATGAGTCCCTCAGGTGGAAATTTTTGTTTTTGTTTTTTGGTTTGGAGTTGCATTCATCTTGGTAGATGGCATAGCGCTTAATTTTTTGAAGGCTTAACCCTGCTTTGAAAACATCCATCATGACAATTTTTGATAAAAAATAATTGAAACTAATTAAAATGACCAATGCTTGGTTTTCCTTTATTCTTTTTTTTTAACTCACAAAATTGTTTTCAGGGACTGATTATAGATCTCCCCAGTAATACAGGATCTTACAGGATGACTTGCATTTTTCTCCGAGTACATTGCAGGCCTTTGGAGCTCTCAAAGCCCCCTTAAACTAGGGCGGAAGATTTAGAGCGCGCCGTCAGCGTGAGTGTGTTTAACGAGGCCTGACGTAGCGAGCCTGCCGTCTGTAAGCGTGGCCCGTCGCCGGCTGACGGAGGCGCCGGTGTGGACGTGGCGTTGATCTTCTGTAGCGGAGCCATCGATGAAGCTAAGTACATCACCCCCAGATCAATATCCCTCGAAATCCCTTCTGTCCACACGGCTTTCTTTTCTGTGTGCTTCTGCGGCAAAGGCTTCGAGTTAGAAAGGGGCCGACGTGCTTGCCAACGGCCTCTCCTCTACCTCACGTTTGTTAATCGTCTTCCTGTAATGTCAGGTTGTCGTGGCCTGTCGCTGTTATCTTTACATTGCCAGGGACATGCAATAACCCAATCATACCATGTGACATAATAGTACATTTTTCACCATTTTCCCCACTGTATTTGCATAGTGATTTTCACAGAGACACTGTCACAAGCTATACTGGAAAACAGGAAATGGGGAAATTGGGAAAAATCAAGCCTGACCACCCAAAAACCAGTGACACCCCTGCGATCACGATTTTGCCCCAGGCCCCGGGCGTGACATTGGTGGCCTCTGCATTAAGTGACGTCTCTCGTTGCCTGTCAGCCATTGGGCAGGAGTTGATCTTCTGGTGTTTTGTCAGTTTACCCCGCCGGAATATTTGCAGTTACTTTTTACAAATAAGCTGAGGAAAGGCACTCGTTAAGTGAGAAGATTCGAAGGCGCGACGTCCCCCTTTTTCAGTGCTTCTGGTAATAAAGTGTGTCTCGGAACATAAGCGTTTTATTGTGTCTTTAAAACAGGGTATGACTCATGTTCGGCAACACCAAGGGATTCTGGGGATTCTGTTGAAAGCCGGTCTCGGAATGCTTTTCTCCGGGCCTGCAGCTAACAATGGCAATTAGATTTAAAATGTAGAACTTGCGTCATTCGCGGTGTGTGCGAGTGCATGACTTTCAAAGAGGTATTATCTCGTACACGGCGTCTTACCCTGTGCACGTAAATTGTGTTTAGAAAGGTTTACACGGGGAAAAGTCATCGGTGACTTATGATACGGTCATTCGACACACGCTCTTGTCTGTTAAAGATGACCTATTTTCCAGTTATTTTTGATGGAGCTGCTCCCGCAGTCGTAGTGACGTCCCGTTGTAGCGATGTGGTTGTGGCGGTCGTTTCCGTGGATGCAGAAGTACTGCTCCGGCGAAGGCTTAGGCCGTCTCGCGCGCGGCTGGTACCGCGGGGACTTTTTACCGCGACAGGCCGAGCTTTGACAATTCTGAAGTCATAAACAATGGCCGCTTTTAATTTCTCTTGGGAAGCCTATATCTGGGCAGTGAGTCAGGCGGGCCTTCACGGGGTGCTGGTGGGGGGGGTGATTTATTGTTGCGCTAATTTACAAAGATTGATTAATGCCGAACAACCCCAGACTTCACTGCCACGCACCCCGAAATGACATGAGTGTCAGTCACATTGATCATGGGGTACCCCCTCCTCCTCCTTCACTGCTCTGCATTTCATGGACCACTAAATATCGGAAATTAAGATAAATTTTCAATTCATGTACGTTTTAGAAGAATTGTACAGTAGGCAGCCTCCTTTGTGGTGTTATAATATATTAATGATGCGTTTTGCGAAGGTTATTATATTGGATTGGGGCTGGTTTGAAACGCGGACGGTGAAACGAGGAGAAACGGACAGTTTTTGGGCCGTTGGCCAATATCTATAGAGCATACAGCTTCCTCCTACCACTGTAGCTGTTTTGTTTTTGGGGAGGGTGGGGAGGGTGGGGGGTCATGAATAAAAATAAATAACAAAGTTATAACCAACCAAACCATCTGGAAAATACATTTTAGTCACTGGGCAACTGGCCCAAATGCTCTGCACTTAGTCTGGAAAAGCAGGGAGTTTGGCTGCGTTTTGTGTGCGTGTTTGTTTGTGTGGGTATCTTGTAGCGAGGTCCTTTTGCAGACTGCCTTCCTGTTGTGGGTTGATGCAGGGAATCTCTTTCCTCAGCTCTCCGAGGTCCAGGAGATGAAGGGGAGGTGGTGGGTGTGTGTGGGTTGGGGGGGAAGGGTTACCCACGTACCATATTTAACATCAGATCTGAAATCATGACACGCCATCTGCTGCTTCACTCGAACGTACAGTATCAGCGTTACTGCTGAGCTGAGTGTTCCCCACCACCCCCCCCCCCCCCCCCACGTCCTCATTGCGTAATTCCAGAGGCTACACTTCCTCTCAGACGGGCCTTTCTTCAACGCGAAGCCTCCGGCTCGGCAGTCTCCAGGGCTCTGGCGAGGAGGAGTGTGCGTCCACTTAGGTCCTCGGGCTGGAGCCCGATTGTTCGTTTCAAGGAGAAACGGATCGAATGGGTGTATTCTTGTGCTTTGCTGTCGTGGTCGTAGCCTTAGCTTTAGCAGGGGGGTGTGGTGTATTACTGAGCGGACGGAGTGGACGACTGGCACCTCAAGTTTTAAATCCGTGCCTCCAGATGTCCAAAATCCTGGAGGATCAATTGAGAGCAAATTCTACATCTACGACGACGACTTGCGTGGTCCCTAAGCTACATGTCTTCGGACTGTGAGAGGAAACCGGTGTATCCGGAGGAAACCCACACAGACACGGAGAGAACACGCAAACTCCACGGAGAGAGAGAATCAGGGCCGGCCGGGACTCGAACCCAGAAACCTCCTACTTGTGAGGCAACAGTGGCAACCGAGGCAACCGCCCATTCAACCGGCAAGAGAAACACTGTGTGGTCCTCTCTCACGGCAACCGCTCCTGAGGCGAGCAACGCGACCTCGTTGATGAGAATTTGCTCTCAATTGACCCTCCAGGATTTTGGACATCTGCAGGCACAGATTTAAAACTTGAAGTGCCGGTCGTCCAGGTGGCCGAGGCCAGCGGTAATGATCTTAGCTTTCAAAATTGTGATGTTTTCATTAAAATCCAATGACTTTTTTTTGTGTGAGAAACAGCATCAGGGTGTGAATGAACATGGGCTGTGTCTCTTGAAATGTCCCTCAAGGTTCATGTGACCGGCTCTGAACCACACACTACAGAGTGAAATTCAAGCCCCAAATAAGAAAACATTATTGTTGGGATTTTCATGTGATTTTTAATGGGTAAACAGTCACTTTATACTACATAAACTGCGTTGCTGTTACTATCATGCTTGGATATAAATATGGTATATTGAGCTTGAACAGTAAATGTTCAACAAATCAGAAAGCTGAATTAATTATACAGTTTTACATTGCAGTTTATGCACTCTAAGCAATCTGCTAAACAAAGTAAAAGAAAACAAATCCATGGTAAGAAAAATGCAAGTTATAGAGAGGGAGGGAGGGAGGGAGGGAGGGAGAAAGGACAGTGAGAGGGAAAGAGGGAGTGAGAGGGGAAGAAGGAGGGAGCGGGAGAGAGAGAGAGAGAGAGAGAGATGGGGAGCGATGGACAGTGGGAGGGAGGGAGAGGGTGACAGAGAGAGAGTGGGAGGGAGTGAGTGAGAGTGTGAGAGGGAGAGCAAGGGAGAGAGAGAGGGAGAGCAGGTTTTAAATGAGGCGTCTCTCCTGGGCTTGGCAGCTGGGACGCGATCCCCATGTTCGCATTTGCATTCGGCCTGCCTGCCGGAACGTTCTGTTGCCGAGAGCGACGCTGATCCTTGCCCCCTGACCCCCGTGCCGTGTGGAGACGCGTGTCTGGTGAGCGCTCTGTATCGCTGGGGCCGGCGGCTCGTTGGCAGTCTCCCCCCGGCGCGGCCCACGTACCGCGGCGAGCCAGGTGTGCGTAGGTGGCCGGCGCTTGTCAGTATCCATCTTAGAAGAGCTTCACCTCTCAAAGCGTCGCTCTCTCTCTCGCCCTCTCTCTCTCTGTCCCACGCTGTGGTGCCTCTTACATACTGCAGGTCCATCTGTGGGAGACCCCAAAACTCTAACTGCAGTGCTTCTCGCTCCTTGTCACCAGAGAACAAATAGATCTCCAATCGTGGGGGCGTGCAGGTTTTGCGCCTTTACCGAAACGCGGGTCGTCGATGCAGCGACGTTCCGGAACTTGAACGGCAATCACAGCCGGGAATCCCGCAGGGCCGGCATGTAATGTTGCCGTGGCGTCGCCCTGGGGAGGGAGGGTTTCGGTTGGGGGGGGGGGGGGGGGGGGGGTCGTCTGCGGCCTGACTCCGTCTGCTTCAGCTGCGCAGATGGGCAGTCCTCCAATGCTGAGCCGTTGAGAGAGAAAGCCAGCAGTGGCAGGAAGGCGGAGCGGACGCACTTTGGGGGGGAACGCAGACCAAGCAAGTGGGGACCGGTTCCCAACTGATATTATCCATTCCAAATTTTGGGGGGTGGGGTATTGAAAAACGGGGTGCAGGAATTTTTTTTTTTAAATCCACAATGACACTTGAGCAAAGTCCAGTCTACCAAAGATATTCCCGCTAAAGGTCCTGGGCTCCAGTGCGCAGCGTGTGTGTTGACGGTTGCCGATCGCTATTTGTGACGTGTGACAAAGGCTTTACAGACTCAATTCGCACAACAGCCTGTAGTTACCCATCAGGCCATCCAGCGAGCCAATGTGCTAAGGACACAAAGAGGGCTCTAAGGGAGGGTAAATGGATTTGTTTGTTCGTTCCTCCGAAATGTTTTGCAGCTCCGCTGAAATCCCCGGTGACAGCATCTGTCGTGAGTGTCACCGTCTCCGTGATGCCTTACCACTCGGCGTCGAGACGGTGTTTCCCTAATTGGGGCCTTTTGTCTGAAGGGTGGGTATTGGGGAGGGGGGGGTGCGTGACGAGGCCTTCAGTGTCCCGTCTTGATGGATAACGCCGGGGTCGGCGGTTTCGGGTCGCCTCGTGAGAGAGTAACCGAGCTGGCGGAGCCAGAACCTGCGACGCGACGTGACGCCGCGATCCGCTAATGAGAGACAGCGACTCGACACGTTCGTCATCTTCATCACAGCTGTCACGCCAGCTCCTCCCGTCCGTCAGTCCGATGTCTGGTTTCTCATTGGTTCATTGCAGAATCCCTCCCCTAACTCCCCCTGAGCTCCCCCCCCCACCCCCCCCACCCCCCCTCCCTTCAATATTTGATGTACCTTAATAATGAGATGATTTCCACTGCTTTTGTTGGGTGTAATTAGAACATTGTGTGACAATTATGTGCTCAAATGAAGCAAACAGTCTTCTTTTGTCCTGTTTTGTTGTCACGGGGTCGTGAAAAATTGATGTGGCTTTTTGAACACAGGATCCGTGCTGAATGCAATTTATGTTGAACGTGTAGCTTTTTATGGTATAAAAACAAGGACGTTTGAACGTCAACTTTGAAGCTGACCTTCAAAATGCACAGGTGAGCAGGAAAGGATGACAGGTGAATATAAAAACAGAACTAACTCCTGCAAACTATTGGTAGTTTCACATTTGCAAATCAAAGAGCGGGATATTGCTCTATTTTGATAAATACATACATAGCTACTGAAATAAAGCCAAAGTCTTCGGTGGGCTTCCAAACTTCAGTTTGATGTGAAGTCCACTTCATTTTCCTCCCATTTTATATGTATTGTGTGTTCTGTGGGCGTGTCATTGATGGTGTTCAAGTGTTCTTTGTGTTTTAGTGTACTGTTGCGTGTCGTTTTTTTTTGGTATGTCATAAAACTGCTTGGCCAGGTATCCCTTGAAAAATAGATTGTATTCCAGGACCACCTGGTTTAAAATGAAGGCTGAATAAATTTGAAAAAATCCGGCAAGGTGAAATTTAACAGATCGGGTAAAGCAGATCGTCGACTTGTATGATTCCTGAAAAAATGTCATCCAAAATGGTCGCTTCATTCATACAGTCAGACACCGCTACGTGATCACAATCTCCCCCCACCGCCACCCCCCAATCCGTGATGGCAATTCCCCCCCCCCCCCCCTCAATGACAGTCCATCTGCCCCCCTCCAGCACTAGAGACGGGTCTGCATATACTTTTATACTTTTATACTTTTCATATGTTCTTGTGAAAGCTGCAGTAGCGCATCAGCTATTTTGTGCACCGTAATATGCACATTCTTAATAGGGAACAATAATAAGACTGGGGTTAGCAGGCCTGCGCTTTCCGTTTCATTTTAAATAACAATGCGCTGGCTGTTCACAGACGTGTTGTTGGGCGACGGCTAGCAGGTCTTCTGTTCCCGGCCAGAAATAGCAACAGAGCTGGTAGGATTATGCAGAGCGGAGGGAAGTCTCCCTTAATGAGAAAATAATAAGACTGGCTCCTCCATCTTCTGCTGTCATCTCTCTGTCTCTCTCTCTCTTGTCTCTCTCTCCCTTTCTCTGTCTCTCTTTCTCGCTCCATTTTTCACATGAATGTCTTCATCTGTCACCTCGTCTTCTCACTCTCCCTAGGTGTTCTTCTCCATTGCACTCTGTCTCTCTCTCATCTGCTCTCTTTCACTCTCTCCTCTCTCTCTCTTTCTCTCTCTCTGACTCTGTTTGTCCCTCCATCCCTCCTTCCAGAGAGATGTGTCTCCAATGGGCAGTAGTAATTTTAGGAGGACAGAGGAGGAGCGGGGAATGTTCTCTTGTCAGAAGCCCAAGAGTCTCGCGCACAGAGGCCAGATTGGGCTTTAATTACCGGCAGTACTCGCCCAGTTATTGTAGTTTATTATAGTTTTATTATTATAGTTTTTTTCCCCGCCGTTTCAAAATGGTGCCCATCCTGTCAGGACGGTTCATTGAGAATTTCAGTCTGGCTCGTATCGCCGGTCTTTAACCGCGCCGCGGGGCCGGGTTTTAGGAAAAATATTCACGGGGGAGCGTCCGCTAGCCTCAGGAGTTTTTAACGTGGACCGTAGTCTCTCCAAGGTCGTAGGATGACGGGGTTTGTGTGCTTTCCATAACATCGCCATCTGCAGCGGCGTGGCTGTTGTTTAAACGCGCTGGGGTGGTCGCTACGCCAGGCGTGACCATACTGCGCGACCATATGACACATATGACACCGCCCGCGGTGGCCCTGCGGCTCACCTTCCTCTTCCTCCCTCTCTTCCTCTGGCCCTGTAGGCGATCCACTCGGTGGCCTGGCACCACGAAGGGAAGCAGTTCATATGCAGCCACTCGGACGGCACTCTGACCATATGGAACATTAAATCACCTGCCAAGCCTGTACAGACAATCACCCCACACGGTAAGTACTGCCACTGCGAGAGAGAGGGAGAGAGAGAGAGAGACACGGTAAGTACTGCCACTGCGAGAGAGAGAGAGAGAGAGAGGGAGAGAGAGAGAGAGCAATTGTGTGTGTGTGTGAGAGAGAGAGAGGGATAGAGTGAGAGCTGGTGAGTGAGTGAGGGAGAGAGAGCGAGAGAGAGAGACATGGTAAGGGGGAGAGAGAGAGAGAGAGAGATAGTGAGTGAGGGAGGGAGAGAGAGAGAGCAATGGGGAGAGAGAGAGTGAAAGAGAGAGTGAGAGATGGTGAGGGAGGGAGAGAGAGAGAGTGAGAGATAGTGAGTGAGGGAGAAAGTGAGCAATGGAGAGAGAGTCAGAGATGGTGAGGAAGGGAGAGAGAGAGAGAGAGAGAGACTTTTGACTTTTGACAACCTTTATTAGCCAATATCCCCTAAAAACTACTCACCAGCAAAAATTTGCACCACACACACACACACACACACACACACCCAGAGAGAGAGAGAAAGAGAGAGAGAAAAAGAGATGTACACCCTCCCTTCCTCACCTGCCGCAATGATAAAATGTTTTGGAGACCTGGGGTCTTGGGGGGGGGGGGGGGGGGGGGTTTAAATTACTCAGATCTTCCTATATTCCAATTCTAAAATAGCTCATAATTAAATTTTCTTCACTCCTCCCACCCAAACCCCCCACCCCTCGCTTCCTTCCTTGGAGGTCCGGGGGGGGGGGGGACAGGGGGGTGAGATTGATGGAAAGGGTACTTATCTTATGACTAAGTCCCTTCCATATGAATCAGTATTTTATTTTTATTGAACTATTTTCCACTCTGAACGCAGTGAGGTAATTCTGAACGCAGTGAGGTAATTCTGAACGCAGTGGGATGATTCTGAACGCAGTGAGGTAATTCTGAACGCAGTGGGATGATTTGTGTTGCGAGGTTCTTTTTAAAGACCTGTTTTTATGGACGAGCCTCATGGCCTCGGGGTCGAACCCGGGCCGTGCCAGCGCCGACTGAGGCCGGTGGCTCCACGGGATGACGCACGATTTGGCGCCTGCATCGCCCAGGGTAGGGGAGGGTACAGCCAGACAGGGCTCCGTGTTTCATCTTGATCTTTCGGGCGACGCCCGGCAGCCTATAAGGGCGGTCACAAGACGCATCTGAAAGGTCTTCCTCAGACGCCGCTCTGCGCAAGCTTAGCTGCGGTCTGTAGCGTGAAAAGAAGTAGCTGTTGGACACTATGTGTTTCGGAAAAAAGGAGCCAATGACGCAAAATAATTGTGTTAAAAGTGAAACGTGACGTGGCTTTATTTTCAGTTTTTGTGCCGCATCCTGAGGAAAAAGGACATTCACCAGGAAAAAGTAAATGTTCCACATTCTCCGATGTCTTGCTTTCCGAGTGATATTTCTTTCAGAATAGAAAACAAAAACAAAATTATAATTCCCTAGTCCTGAATATAGTTTGATTAAAATTAAATGGAGAATAATGAAAACGATGTTCTGTGTAATACGTCGAATGATGCAGGGAAGGTCATGTAGCGACGGGGGTTTTTTTTTGTTGTTGTTTGTTTTCTGGTCGGCTCGGTGTTTCTGGCGGCCCTGCGTGTCACCGCGGAAGAAGCGCCGCTCTCCCTCCACACCGCGAAGGTCAAAGAGAGAGAGAGAGACAGCGCTTTGGCGGTAAATGTGAGGCCCGGCTCAAGCTAATTTTCCGGGGGACCCAGTTGCAGGAGGGTCCCTTGGGAATGAATGGGGTGCGGGTGCGACTGGGACAGGAGCGGCTCTGCGGGGACCGGGACCGTTTCCAATTTGCTATCCGGCGGGCGTGTCGTCTAAATGCCAGCCTGACCTTTTGTGTTTAGCGTTCTGTCCTCTTCCTGTTTTGCGGGGGGGGCGGGGGGACGATTGGAAATACGCTGTGAGTTAATGAGTGCACCCAGCGTGGCTATTTGACGAAAAACAAATCCGGGAAAAGCGTTTGGCTGGAGATGGGACTGGGCTATGAGATTAAATTATCAGAAACCCATGTGAAGGCCCGAGGTTCTGTCATTTGATCGGTTCCATCCAAATATGCGCTTTCCCCTGAAATTAAATTTCAAATACTTATCTACATTTTCCTGAAGCAATTGTATGCATTTCATGTTCCAATTACAAGTGAATTTTATGGGGAGGAAGAAACATTCGGTCATAATGCAAAGGTAAGCTATTGGTTGTTTTTGTTATAGAACATACCAAAGATGCCCTTTTTACACAAAATGAAAAGAATATGGACAGGATATTAAAAAAAATTACTTTTTGACTGAACGAACGGAAGGAATAAATGAAGAAAAAAGCTCCTTATTCCTCGCTCCAAATCCTTATGGGAAAACTGGCTCTGCGTTCCCCTGTTTATCGGAGTTTTGGGACCCGTTTGTTTCACGCATGGGCATTGGCAAAGAATGACAGACAGGCATTAGTGCGGGTAATGCGTCGTGCAGTCGCCCCTGGAGACGAGGTGGGCTTTGCGGCATTAGGGTCCCCAGTGTGAACGCTAAGTCCCCTGCTTGCCTCTCTCCCTCTGTTCCGGAATGCACAGAAGCAACGGGCGGTGTTCCGGAAGCCGACGGCAGCCTAGCAACCGTCCCAGGTCTGCCCCCATTCCCCTCGTACGTTGGAGTATGGAATGACCTTGAAAATTGGTGTCATTGGCTGGTTGAAGCAATATTACTGGGTAACCTGGTTTGTTGGCCGTTCGGTGGGGCAGATAAAAAAATGGGCTGGCACAGCCGCAGGAAAATTGCTCGGCTGGATGAAGTGCAACAAAACTGTTCATCCGTCAGTCCCGCGACTGACCGCACACTTTACCTGAGTCTCGTTTTCCAAGAGCTTATTGAGAGCTGAAAATTAATTACAGATCGTGCATAGAAATGTGCGCGTGAGATTGATGATAATGGCGAGGAGTGGTATCGATCTTGTGTCGGGGGAGGGACCCCCGGACGTTCCTTAATGCGCGCGGCAGCTCACGCCGGGGGGAGCCCCCCGGACGGTAAGCCCGTAAGAGACGGGGCACGTCGCAGATGGATCGGCCTGTCTCCGGGCCTGAGCTCGGGGAACTGACTGCATTAGATGGGAACTGCAGCATCAGGGAAAAGGCGCTGGGAATTGGCTCGTTTGAACAGCTTCGGAAAACATTCTATTTCAGGAAAACAGCCCAAGGATGGAAAGAAGCCAGAGCCCTGCAAACCCATTCTCAAGGTGGAGTACAAGACCACCAGAGCTGGGTAAGAGCTGGGATCCCCCCACTGTCTCTATCTGTCTCTCTCTCTCTAAACCCTTTCTCAAAGTGGAGTACAAGACCACCAGAGCCGGGTAAGAGCCGGGATCCCACCACTGTCTCTCTCTGTCTCTGTCTCTCTCTCTCTCTCTCTCTCTCTCTCTCTCTCTCTCTCTCTCTCTCTCTCTCTCTCTCTCTCTCTGTCTCTGTCTCTGTCTCTGTCTCTCTCTCTCTCTCTCTCTCTCTGTCTCTCTCTAAACCCATTCTCGAAGTGGAGTACAAGACCACCAGAGCTGGGTAAGAGCCGGGATCCCCCCACTGTCTCTCTGTCTCTCTCTATCTGTCTCTCTCCCTCTCTCTGTCTCTCTCTCTCTCTCTCCCTATCTGTCTGTTTCTGTCCCTCCCTCTCTGTCTCTTTCTCACATCACCTCACATTCTCTCTCTCTCCTTCCACCCTCCATCCCTCCCTCTCTCTGTCTTTCTCCCTCCCTCCCTCTTGCTCTTCATCTTTCTTCCTCCCTCTGTCCCCCTCTCTACCTATCTCTCTCCCTCCCTTCTTAACTCCCTCTCTCGCTCCCTCCCTCCCTCACTTTCACTCTGTCTGTCGTTCCCTCCCTCTTTCCCTTCAAACTCCAATGGTTACCCTTTTCCTTCATGTGCTGTAATGTTGCTCGTTTTGCTGTAATCAGGAGGGCACTGTTATGTCTCTGTAATGTGGAAGTGTAAGTGAGAATCGGAAGCCGAGGCCTACCCTCTCAGCCTGGCGATCGCAGTTCACTAACAGGGAACTGCGACGCTTGTACTTTGTGTTGCACGAAAGCCAGGGGCGTTCAGTCAAATCGAGGGGGAAAAATATGTTTAATAATCGCCAAACATTGAACACGGTCAGCTGATCTCCAGGCTTCATCTTATAAGTCTGGTGTTTTGTTTTTTTTGTATTTTTTTCCCCGGAACAACTAAGTTGAGACTTGTTCATCTCCATGGCAACTTGAGGCTTGTCGTATATTCGGCAGACAGAAAACAAGCAATGCCCTCTAGTGTGACATCAAAGAAACATTCGATGATGTGGAAAGAAGCGTATTTATTTTTCATTATGATTAGGAATTCCTCTTTTTTTGAATCTCAAATTTGATGAGTAACATTATTCACTGAAACCCAATCTAATCTTGTTTGTTGATGTCAGACATTTTGACATGTATTTGGGTAAATGTTAATTAAAACAACCCTGTTCTATCCTTTGTAGTTCCATATATCCTGAAAATATGAGTGTATTTTTCAACATTTGTGTGTGTGTGTGTGTGTGTGTGTGTGTGTGTGTGTGTGTGTGTGTGTGTGTGTGTGTGTGTGTGTGTGTGTGTGTGAGACATGGGGAACAGTTCCATTTTGTGGTTGGTCTCCTTGTCTGCAGGCATAACCCGCGTGTGCTTGTGTGCGTGTGCGTGTGCGTGTGCGTGTGTGTGTGTGTGTGTGTGTGTGTGTAAAAATGGCCTTGTCCGTAGGCATCACGTGCGTGTGTGTGTGCTTGTGTGTGTGTGTGTGTGTGTGTGTGTGCGTGTGTGTGCGTGCGTGTGTGTGTGTGTGCTTGTGTGCTTGTGTGTGTGTGTGCGTGTGTGTGTGTGTGCTTGTGTGCTTGTGTGTGTGTGTGCGTGCATTTGTAAAAATGGCCTTGTCCGCGTGCGTCACACGCGTGTCCGTTTGGCCTCCTCCAGGGATCCGTTCATGATCCTCTCTGGAGGCCTGTCCTATGACACGGTGGGCAGGAGGCCATGTCTGACGGTAATGCACGGGAAGAGTACCGCTGTTCTGGAGATGGATTACCCAATCGTGGACTTCCTAACGCTGTGCGAAACGCCATATCCAAATGGTGAGCTCCCCCCTGCCGTCTTACACTTACATTTTCAGCTTTCATATGTCGAACACCTGTCTTTCTTACCTGGCTGTGGGGGGGGGGGGGGGGGGGGGGAACATCCAGAGATCATCTAAAGTCTGTGACACTGCTTCTTCTGAGGTAAAAACATTTCATTAATGAATTTGTTTCTGTCGAGGGCGGACTTCCTCGGTGAGCTTGACGTTCCGCGTACGGTCGCCACCGATAACATACCGCTCACGAAAGTCACCTTGATTTATTGATGGAAAGAGTCGGATTACGTCGCGACGCATCCGTCATGAAGTCACTACACATATGTCACAATGCTAATAGTGGTAGTGTAATCGTGTGCCGCGATTCGTCAGTACGCCTGTCAATCATCTAATGCAGTTAGATCTGCCCAACGTATGCAGTTACAATTGGCTTTACAATTAACCATTGAATTGGATTGGAAGCAAATGCCACCGGCGTCTGCCTCAGATCTCGAAAAAGACCTCAATTTATTCTTTCAGATAAAAGGCCATCAAAAAAAAAAAAATCACTAAATATCACCTGATACAAGTCTGAAGCTGGTAGGATTGGTTGTAAAGAAATGCTCAAACTATTCTTCAGTTTAGCCTAGCAATGAAGCAGTGTGTAGGCGTTCATTGGGTCCTTGTGAACTTTATTCTCCTTGGTTGGTTGGTCATAGCGGTCCTGTATGTTAGCCTGGAGTTATGTTTGGGTTCCTGCGGTTGTTTTCAGTGGCAGCTGGTTCACCTTTTCCTGACTCTTTCTTTATATTCTTTAGTTTACTGTAATTTTTGGACCAAATAATAAAAATAAAAAAAACATTATTTGTTTTCCTCTGATGATCGTGCCCCAGAGGAACGTTGGATGTGCATAATTAATTTTGGAAGTTTGATTTTGTATTGTGATTTATATTCATAAAGCCCATGATCATTATAATTATTTTTTTTTTGGTCCTGCCCTTTTAAAAGATTAATCCTTTGGGAGATTCTTCATGGATGATTAGCGGTACAGTAGCTACATGTTTTCATTATCTCTCATAGTGCGGAAGGAACTGGCACAGTTGTTGTGGGTTTTAGCTTGAGGATTGCATTTAATCATCTTTTATAATTTTACAGCTTCTCTTCAGCATTTTCTGTTTGTTTCAGAAATCACAAACAGGTCTGGGAATGTTTTGTAAGAAACGGGGCGGAAAAAACTTAAGTAGGGAGAAAACTGAAGTGCCCCAGTCCCCCAACCTTAAGCTTCAACCCTGGGTTTTCTGTATCACAAAGCCGACTCGCTTTCAATCGGGGTATATTGCCGATTATTCTGCAAGGCTAAACTGCTCCGGGGCAGGTTATGTTCAGGCTAACGGATTGAAACGTATAAAAGAGCACCGCCCTTTGACCAATCAACAACTCCTTGGTTTTGGAAAAAGGCGTCTCAAAGTCTTCAGTCCTGATCCTGTTGAGCCTCAGTTTGTGCTGGTTTTTTATTGTTGCTCAACACTTAAATGACCAATTAAAATGGATAAAGTTGACCTCGTCATGTTTCCTGGGTTGGAATTGGTTGCTGATTTTAAGGTGAAAACTGAACCCAGCAGACCCAATGAGGAGCAGAGTTGCAGACTCATTACCAGACCTGGGTTCAAATAGTAAAATATTGGATAAGGGTGAATGTAATGTAGTGTAATCAGTAGAGTGTTTTCTTTGGATTCAAACACTTTTCTGCATTTGACTAAGCTTGCCTGGTGTATTGGAACAAATTAGCAGGCTCAATGCTTCAGGCAAGATCAACGGAGCACAGAAAAGTATTTGAATCCGAAGCAAATACTACTTGAACCGAGGTCTGCTCATTACAACTACGTTACATTCACTTAACAGACACTCTTATCCAGAGACTTAGGCTGGGATTCAATCCACATATGTCCTTAACTTTGACTAGCAGTTTTGTTTTTAAAAATTTATTTCTTATTTTTTCCCATATTTCTCCCAATTTAGTAGCCAATTGAACCCCTATTCTAATTAAATTCCCCCGTGTAGGAACCACTAGAGAATCACCGCTACACAACCCCGTCAGCTGGCGGTAGGACGGGAGGGCGCCACGTCCTCTTCAGGGCGCGGCGACTCCTAAGGCTCCTGACCGTGATTCCAGCTCACCCAGGGCCGCTATGCGCGCAGCGATTCTCTCCGAGCCCCCTCCCCCCCACCCGGAAGCACCAGCCTATGGCCGCTCCCACAGGGCGCCGGCCAGACTAGCAATTTTAAAAGCGAGATTTTCTTTTTCTTCACAAACACGGTTTGGAGTGTTCCGCAATGACTTACACTAACTCGCCAAACTCACCAAAAGGTGAAGTGAAGGTGCAAAACTGGGTTTTATTTGTATGACCAGGATAAGCTTAAACATTGATTGAATGCAGGCCTTCGAAAGGTCTAGATTGTAGTGTCCCGCAGTTAGGGTGGATGGATGCCTGTGTATCGAAAGGACTAGCGGACCTGTTTGAATGATCCAACTTTGATCCTGAAGATGGTTGGATGTGTGAGTAATGAAGGCAGGATGGTAACCGGGCATGTTGCTACAGGAAGGGCTGAAATTGGGCAGGCTGTAATGGGTTGTGGTCATCGAAGCGCTGGCAAGCCCGTAGAGCTTTCTCCATGATTGTTTGCAGTATTAATGCGTTTGCCTGGCTTTCTTATGGTGTTCTATTCATAGATTTCACTATGACCGAACGAGGAGCCGGTCAAACCGTGGGAAAATGTGAACCGTACGCAAAAACTGTTACCTGGAAATGAAGACCATGAATTATGTAGGATAAACTTGGAAGTTATGAGATCCAGGAGTTCTGAAAGGTTTTATTGTCTAATAATTATGTATATGCAGGGGGAAGGAAATGCCTTGGTGTGAAAAGAATACGTACAATGACGTCATGGGGTCAAAGGTCACCCAAGGTCATTTTGTGGCTGAAATGTAGGGAATTTTGATGTATTTGGTGGGACTTAATCTTTAAGCCTTCTTATGGCCCCAGTTATGAGCATAGTACAAATCACCAATCCCTGTCCACATTCAATTTATTACATAGTTTATTATCTGCTTCTGTTTAGATGAATATTTTAAATGATCACAATAAGAATATAAGTATTGATCATATTTTATTTATTTATTTTTTCAGTTTTTGTTTCATATGGCCTATTGTCGTACTTTTAATGTAATCAGTCAGGACCGCTTGTGGATAGATGCTAGGCTATAGTTGTAAACATTTATGGAGTGGTATTATATTATTTCGGAGGAGTCCTTGGCGTATTTCCCTTGCGTCAGATGAAGAGTTAAAGTAGACATTCGCTGCCACCCTTCGCTCTTCACAGCTGTGAGGATGAGGATGTCGGAACTTTTGGATGAAAGGATTTGACGTTACATAAATCCAGCTGCGACTGCTGTTGTTCGGAGCCAACCTGATGTTCGCGTCTTTGATTCAAGCTAATTACGCTGACCTTGGAGACTGTGGCGCTTACATAATATTGTTTTCCTCGCGCTGTTTATTCCTGGCCTGTCCCCGATTTCTAAGTCACTTTTTTTAAAGATAATTTCCATTGTGTTGTCCTGGGCATTTATTTATTTTGTTGTGTTGGAAATAGCGAAAACCCTGCCCTGAAATGGCTTTGATGTATTTGGGTTATTGCGGAACGGAATGTCGCTCGAGGAGATTGCAGAAACATGAAGACTCCCCGGCTGAGTGGACTCTGAAGGGTTTCATTTCAAACTCACTCCAGTGAGAGAGACCGTGTTAAAGCATTTTCTAGTTTTATATGTGGTTTTTTTTAATGTCTTTTTGTTTGTTGTTGTTTTTTTTCTCTTTTTTAAAATATTTTTTGCCCGACAGCGTTTTCCGCAGAGAAAGAGACGTTAATACGGGTGGACTGGCCCAAGGTCGCGCTCGAGCACCGCGCCCATTGTCTCAGCCCGTGCGCGCGGCTCAGTGCTCGCCAAATGCATGCTGCGTTCACGCGGCCTCTTCCGTGTCCACCCCCCCCTCACTAACTCCCACCCCCAACCAAGAAATCCATCCATCCATCCATCCATCCATTAACCCGCTTAGTCCTGGTCAGGGTCACGGGGGGGTGCTGGCGCCTATCCCAGCATGCATCGGGCGAGAGGCAGGAACACGCCCTGGACAGGCCGCCAATCCATCACAGGGCACACACACACCATTCACTCACACACTCATACCTATGGGCAATTTTGAGTCTCCAATTAGCCTAACCTGCATGTCTTTGGACTGTGGGAGGAAACCGGAGTACCCGGAGGGAAACCCACACAGACACGGGGAGAACATACAAACTCCACACAGAAAGGCCCTCGGCCGGGATTCGAACTCGGTACCTTCTTGCCGTGAGGCGACAGTGCTAACCACTGCCACCACCAACCAAGAAATGTGGATCGTATTTTCTCACAGCGTTTTGGCCATCTCGCAAAGTCTGTAGCAGAGTTGACCGAAATTATCGGTCTGTAATTGTGTGTCATTTCAGCGTAGCCTCCCTGAATTTGTTCTTTTTTTACTGTTGGTAATTTCAGTTCAGTGAAATGGCAATTATTTCTTGTTTTCCCTGCAGATTTCCAGGAACCTTATGCTGTAGTCGTCCTTCTAGAAAAGGATTTAGTAGTTATTGATCTTGCACAAAATGGGTAAGTTTGAATATGGATAGGTTTTGTTTTTTGGCACAGTGTCGAGTGTTATAATTTACAATAATTACATTTTATTTCATTTACCTCTTGATAACATTAACCATTGATGAAATCTTCATTATTTAAATAAATGCTATTGTATTGAACTCTCTTTTACATTAGCCATGATTTTATTCAGGCATTAGCAATTGTATGAGCATCTTCAGCAAATATAAGCTGTGTGAGTGAAGCCGGATCTAAAATCCCCTTGCATTTGTGATGACTAGATCGTAACTTTAAGTACACTTAGTTATGTCTGCTTTCATTGCAGTGTTAAATGGGTGACGGCTAAACTAACCAGCCATGTTGTTAATCTTTGTACTGAATTCGCCCCTTTATAGTGTGATAAAAATCAATAAAGTTTTTGTTGCCTTGTTACAAAAGGCCATTGTTCAGTATGGCCCAAAATTCAATTGGTACTGAGGAACCAATAAAAGTATTTGTACATGTACCATATAAAATATGTATAAAAACAATGTTAAATCATTTCCTAGTTCACAACTGCACACAAAAACTCATAGTGGTTTTGATTACACCTTGGATGCACACTACACATTTTTGCCTGTATATTATATACAATAAACATTTTGTACATATATTGTGAAGCGTTGTAAAGTGATCTCGATTATCTTTTCATAAGGGAGTTGCATAATGTGTGAATTGTGAATATATATGTTTATTCCTCTCGCTTCAGTTACCCAATATTTGAGAACCCGTACCCGCTCACCCATTCACGAGTCTCCTGTGACGTGCTGCGAATACTTCGCTGACTGTCCCGTGGACCTCATTCCTGCACTTTACTCCGTGGGCTCAAGACAGAAGCGGCAAGGCTACAGTAAAAAGGTGTCCCGATCGCTCTCCCCACACCTGCTCGCTCCCCCACACCTGCTCGTTCTGCCACACCCGCTTGAAAAGGCCAGAAACTCGGCCTGTGTGTGTACGGCACAGAATATCACCTCCCGTAAACCCACTGACCGTCAGCGTGAAGCTGCCAGTCATGCTGTGCTCGTCTTTCTATTCACCTTTTTACTGCCATGACGGTTATCCTCCGGCGACAAGGCTGTATCCTATTGGCCGGCCAAGTGTGAGGGGTGGGGCTGCACAGAGTTCCCCCTTTTTTCATTGGACGAGCCATCGGTGCTTGCCTATTCCGAGGTCTGTCGAGAGGTAAGGCTGTCCTCCGTACTTCTTGACTGCGCAGGGGCTCGAGGGGAGGCCACACTGGCTCTTGGCTGCCATTTTATGGGGGAAAAAATTAACTCTTTTAAAGTCACGGCGGAACGATTTAGTTTTTCCTTGCCCTGGACCGTGCGACATGTGTACGGGCGCTTCTCGTCGGCGGGGGGTTTTAAAAATAGAAGAATAGGCGTACACCGCTGAGCGGCGGCCATTGTGGCTCGGAGCAGGGGGTTCCACACTGTGGGGGGGAACGCGCCCTTTCGGACTCAGAAGAGCGACTGTTTCAGGGCGGGATGGAAAGGGGCGATTGATTTGCCTGTCTGCTAGGACACTCTGGGGAAGGGGGGGGTGGCGGGGGGGGAGGCGGACAGGCTGTGATTCATCGCGTCCCCTGACAACGGCGCTTTCCGAAGCCCCGTCTAAAAACAGAACGCACGTCCTCACACGTCTTTTCCCTGTCTAGCGGCCGCGGCGCTGGCTATTAACCGCAATTGGGGGGGAAAGCGGTTTGAAGGAGGTCGACCTCACAGTGCGCGGCTCAGAGCTTGCTTGCGGGATTGCGTGCCGCGCCGAATGGGCTTCCTGTATATGCACGCACGGTGTGTACCGTCCTCGTACGATATTACCCATAATCCACGTGGCCAGTGTCTCATAAGTGAATGGCCTGTTTGCTTTATTCCATTCTGCTGGTCGTATCAAACTGAATATAGGTTGTGATTACCCTCTGATAACAAGCTTCCTGTGTTTGTTTTTTTGTTTTTTTTGTTTTTTTAGGAATGGCCCATCAGCGGTGGTACCTGGGGTCTTGGAACACAGAGCTACCCAGAGATCATTATCACTGGGTGAGTTCTGCACACCTGTGGCTCCCCCTAGGCCTCCGGCGGTAATGTGTTAGCGTACGCAGGGTGTGCGAGTGTATACGAAGGCCGGGTGGCGTTCAAGAGAGCCGCCATTAACATTCACCCCGTGTCGCACAGATAGCCACGGAACTCGTATCCGTTTTTCTTATTTATTTTTTATTTATTTTTTATTTATTTATTTTTTAATATATTTTTTAATATATACCCTCTCCAGTTTCCCAGTTCAGTTGAAGTGCGATATCGATAGCGGTGTAAGCACTTCCCCGACTCAAGCAGTTTCAGCTTCAGCTTCTGTGTCCAGAACTGAAAAGACCGAAATACAGCTCCCAGACTGCCTTTCACCTGTCGAAGTAATAGTAATGACAACACTGTGTACATGTGCCGAAATGTCAGGAAAACGCACGGTCTGTCCTAACTCTGTAATTCCCTTCGGTTGGTTACCTTGTTTGATTTTACTTATTCATGCGTGCATTTATTTATTCGCGCTTCAAGCTGTGTCTGCACTTCCATCTTGAGTGTTGTTGTGACAGAACGTCTCAGAGAGCTTTACAGGAATGAGTACTGCAGCTTCTCACAATGAGTAGGTCATAGGCATGATACCTGATTACCTGATACAGAGAGAAGACAATGGTGCTTACCTGCAACGGCAGGTAAATCCTCTTCTGGAGCAGGCCTTCAAGAAAGAGAGACCCCCACCCCCCCACCCCATGCCCAGTCTTTGATGTGATTGGCCGGATTATAGCCAATCAGATAGCTCTGAGAGAGAAGTGTCCTGTCCCCTCCCCTCCTCAGGCGGGACGTCCACTCTTGACAGCGCTGTCAGACCCCATGGAACACAATTACAAAATTCTAGTGCTGTAGCCTGCGGGAATGAAAATGTGAGAGTTGATTAAGCTGAAGAAGTAATTATTCTCCTCCTCCTCCTCCTCCTCCTCCTCTCTGTGATTAACAGGCATGCAGATGGGTCAGTAAAATTCTGGGATGCTTCTGCAAGTAAGTCTGCTCTTCTTTTTTTCTTTTTTTTTTTCCTTTCTTTTTTTAACGAGCGGAACACCCTGCGTTCTGTCCTGACAGGAAATAAAAAAACCCAGGGAAAGTGATTGGTTGTGCAAATTGAGCATTTATAAATCATCAGTTTGAGAGCCATTGACCAGGGCTCTGTCCTTGGCTTGAGTAGACAAGACGAGAAAGTAGTCATCAAGTAGGCAAACTTTTCTCTAAATATAGTATACTTAAAACCCCCGTATGGTACACTTACTTCCGGGGTTTCGCTGAGTATATTTGGGAGCACACTTCAAGAAGTACATAGTGCGTTTTAAAAAAATGAGGCGCAGCTTTGCTGAGGTTTTCCTTCAATTACAACAAAAACAACATGTGACATGGCCACGCAAGGGTGGGACGTCTTACGACACCACAGTACGGTTGGAAAATAGTATGGAGGATATTTTTGTGCGTACTGCATGTCGCGGCTAAGCAGTGCACATTAAACAGCACACACCTGCCAGTACACTGTACACAGGAGACATGACGCAGTAGATAGGGCTCTGATTCGGACAGAGCCCAGTTCTGTGCTTGCTGTGGAATGGCCAACTATAAACTATCCCTGGGGTTCATTTTATAACACTTAATGGCTTTTTCCAAATAACTTGTAATTAATTTCCAGTTGCAATTATATAAGTGCAAGTTAACACTTATGGAAATATAATGCCTTGTAATAATATACTTCAGTATATTGTAAGTATGCAAACTTTTTTAAAATAAAATGATAAATATATTTCTCAGTGGTGTATTTTTTAAGAAATGTATTACCATATCTAAATATCTGAAAGCAGCAATAATTGCAATTTTGCTGATGTATTGTGAATAGTTGCATTGTTTTGATAATATATTTTATTTCAATATATTTTCTATATATGCCATTTCCATAAGAAAACCGAGGTGCCCTTTGATGGTTTGCAGGTGGTTTTTGTGGTACAGTACAGAAGTGATGCATCAGGGCTAGCCGATCCTGGTCCTAAAGAGCCACTGCTGGTTTTCATTCTTACTCAGCACTTAATTATTCCATTTCAAGCAGCTGTTTTCACCGATAACTTGCATGGGTTTCTCGGTTCTACATTTGTTGTGATTTTAAGCTTGCAGACAAAGACTAGTAGACTCTTTGGAACTATTTCCCCCAACCTTTACAAGCCCTTTGTATTCCGGATCATTATTATTATTATTATTATTATTATCTTGAAGCAGTGTACAGAAAGGTGCTATTTTATAGCGTGTGAAATATAATTGCAGGTGTACACTGTGATGGACCATTAGCCATTAGACCAGTAACTGAGCAGGGGGTGAGGTTTAACACTGCCTACCTGCACATTGCCACCGGACTCTTCCAAGCAGTATAGCAGCCTTTCCCTATAAATCTTGGGCTTGAAACATGTGGCCGGCTCTGCTTTTGGGGCTGATTGAGCATGGAGAGCATCACTGGGCCCGGCAACAGCCGCGAGCTCAAGGCTCCCCATTTGTCTTTGTGTGTCATGTGACTTTCATGCCTTACGGTGACAGATTAACACAAGCTGCACTTTATTAAATCAAATGTGTGAAACTAATACTAATAATAATAACAATATGAATAATAATTATTATTATTATTATTTGTAGTAGTGGTAGTAGTAATATTAGTAGAAGAGGGGGTATAGTTATATATAGTAGTATAATTATATATTATATAGTAGTATAATTACTATTCATCAGGAAAAAAATGCTTCTCATTTTAACATGGCAGATGATCTATCTGTGCACTTTCCAGCAAAGCTGCAACAATTACCGGTGGTTAAAATTTGAAAGAGGGAGGGCGCATTGCGATGCCACAGGCAGATGAACCATAATTAACCCGGTTCACAGGCGCGTTAGGCAGTTAACGATCAGGTTTAATCATCTTCCAAGATGAGGCCCCGGAATATTCATTGCGTGGGATTCTGGGGTCGAAGGTCAAATATGTGAAACGGCAGTTTTGTTTTTACCTGTAACTTTTTTTTGCTGTTTTTTTTTAAGTTTGTGTGACCCAGCTGAGTTTTCGCATTGGGGTAAGCTCTAACAATAGCCAGGTGTGTACGCCACGTTTTCATATTGGGGGTAAGCTGTATCAATAGATAGGTGTGTACGCCACATTTTCATATTGGGGGTAAGCTGTAACGATAGCCAGGTCTGTACGCCACGGTTTTTGCTTTAGGGTAAGCTCTAACAATAGCCAGGTGTGTACGCCACGTTTTCGCATTAGCGTAAGCTGTAACAATAGCCAGGTGGGTAAGCCATGTTTTCGCATTAGCGTAATCTGTAACAATAGCCAGGTGGGTAAGCCATGTTTTCGCATTAGCGTAAGCTGTAACAATAGCCAGGTGGGTAAGCCATGTTTTCGCATTAGCGTAAGCTGTAACAATAGCCAGGTGGGTACGCCACGTTTTCACAGTAGCGTAAGCTGTAACAATAGCCAGGTGGGTAAGCCATGTTTTCGCATTAGCGTAAGCTGTAACAATAGCCAGGTGGGTACGCCACGTTTTCGCATTAGTGTAATCTGTAACAATAGCCAGGTGGGTAAGCCATGTTTTCGCATTAGCGTAAGCTGTAACAATAGCCAGGTGGGTACGCCACGTTTTCGCATTAGCGTAATCTGTAACAATAGCCAGGTGTGGGTAAGCCAAGCTGTTTCTCCTCCCTCAGTAATGCTGCAAGTGCTATACAAGCTGAAGACGGCCAAGGTGTTCGAGAAGGCCCGGAACAAAGAGGACAAGCCCAACACGGACATTGTGGACGAGGACCCCTTCGCCATTCAGATCCTTTCCTGGTGCCCAGAGAGCCGGATGCTGTGTGTGGCCGGAGTCTCCGCCCACGTCATCATCTACAGGTTCAGCAAACAGGAAGTTGTCACGGAGGTGGTGCAGGTGAGTGAGCGCCCGGCTGAGACAGGAAGTGGGGCCCGCGTATAGAAGCTGCAGAGCTGCGGCCCTCGTTCCTTCCATCACGTGATCTGTAGGGCACGGACAGCATGGCGGGAACCTCACCTAGTCGATCGGTGGTCACTTTAGATCACCCTGTTCGTATTTGTGTGTCCGTGTGTGCGTTTGTGCGCGGTTTCCATTGTCATAGCTCGTATGCAAATTACAAAAGCTTTCCCCGTTTTATCTCACCGCCCTGAGCCTGTGATTTTCATAATTTGCCATTGTTTCTTTTATTACTGATTTTTTTAGATCAGTAATGGCGGGATTGAGTCCAGCTTGATGTTGACGTGACAGATGGCGGCTAACGAGCCGGGCGGAAAGCGCGGGCCACTTTAGGCTCTTTTCGAGCCTCCGGGGGGCCCTGATGCCGCTGGCTCTGCCGCCATCTTTGAAACGAGGCTCTAATTTGACCCCGGGAGTACGGCAGACTTCTACGTTCTGTCTGAGCTCAGACTGCGCTGTGGAGAAATCTGCATGAAAGAGAACAAGTTTATCTCTGCGGCACGACTCTCCTCGCTTACCGCGGGAGCCGCTTGAATTCTGAGTCATAATGCCTTCCGCGTGGGGGGGGGGGGGTCACTATGCTCGAGGAAACGGGAGGCTTTGTGTTGGGCGTCGCTCCCGTTGTTCTTGCCGCATTGCTCATCATTGGGGCGACCCGCGTGCAAAAGGATGAGGAACGCGTTAACACACGACCAAACGGGAAGGCCGTATTACACCAAATGCATTCGGCAGCCATGACGGTGGACACGCCCGTTTCAAGGCAACTGTAGTCCACGTATTTCTTTAAATAGAATAAATTAAATAAATTGTGCTCACTTCCTTCCCCAGGGATCATAGCTGCTCTAAAATTGAATAATTAATTCCTTTGTTCTAACGTCACAGGGCTGCTATGGGTTTCAGACTATGGCCTTCATGTGCCGCTTCCAAGAGGTAGCATTAGCCTGCTAGGCTAAAGCCCAAGGTCCGTACCATTAGTGCTTCTCAAGGGGGCGATGATGTCACACTTCGCAGCAGATGATCATGTGCTAACGCTAACGTCTCCGAACTTTGAATGGACAGTCAGGGGCAGATGTGTGACATTCCTTCAACCTACCAGGGGTCCGACCTTATCGTACTGTTTGTTCTTTGGGACCTTCGTGAACCCAAATTGGCTTGTGTAGTGGGCTACCCTCACAAGCCATTCATGTCTGTAACCCGGAGAGGGATTGGGACGAGAGAGGGGACAGGAAATTAATCAGTCGGTAGTGTTGAGAGGGCTCCCAGAATGCTCTGCTCTGGTCCACACCTGGCACACGGCCCTGAAGGGCTGCCGGTGCCGCAATTAGCAGCTGCGAGAACCATGGAATGTTCTAGGCCCCGTTTAATTGGAGTGAATTTCACAGGGGGTGTGGGTGTTGGGGGTGGTCACCTTTGACCGACGCTTTTAGAGAGGCTAATGGAGGCCTCGCGGCCCTCTCACCGCTCCCCGAAAACCCGTCATGAGTCGAGGGCGGCCGCGGTATCCCTATTGGGAGCGCCGCGTCATGGGGGCGATTTTGGAAACGAAGCGGATAACGAGCCCGCGGGTGTGTGCCGTCGGGCTGGCAGATACAGCCTAATTAGCGCGGAAGCTCATGGGGCTGAGCGTTCGTCAGGATCTGAAGGACGTAGAAGACCCACAATGCTCTCTGAGCCTTAAGGGAGGGGAGTGACGGCGCCGCGGCATGACGTCTTAACAGCTCCGCAGTGTGTGAGAGCGCGTTTCGGCTGGGCGAGGCGGCTCTCCGAGCGCCTGACGAGAGCGTGCTTGACCCCCCTGCTCATCTCCCGAAGCTGGTCACATGATGCGGTGAAAGGGGTGTTTGGAGTTTAAGGGTTTCTTATCCCCGCTCAGCTTGGCATTTCAGTCGATCGGCTCGCGCCGCACGTCACAAGATTAGCTCTCCGGAAGCTTCTCTCCCTCTCTTGTCTAAGTAGCACTGATCACGTAGAAATTTAATGAAGATGTCAAGTAGCGTTTATCGCTCTTTTTAACAAGGCCTTCATCCTGTCAGAGATGACAAATCCCCATCTATTCTCTTAAACAAGGCCTCTTATGGAGGTCATTGTCAGTGTTATTTGGTATTGCAGGGTATTTTAGGGTCGCCACACTGTGATCTCTGCTATAAAGGCAGTAAAAATGGGAGGGGGGGACGCTTCATGAACTTGCTACCGTGTTCTCGATTGCTTTGCGAGAGTCGGTGATTGACAGCACTGGAGCTCCACCAATTATGGTGTTCGTTGACGCCTCATACTTAAATCGCTAATACCCCCCTTTGTACACTGTTTATATAAATATCTGTTCTCATGTTACACTAAATTGTATACCCTTAGAACAGTGGTGTCCAATCATGCGCCTTGTAAGGCAGAGAGTGTGCAGGTTTTCATGCCAACCAATCACTGCACCTCCTGATTTCACTAACTAGTTCCCTCCTCTCTGGTTGGTGGTGTGTTCCTTGGTGGTGTAGTGATTGGCTCTCTGCCCTCCATGGTACATGATTGGACACCACTGTTCTAGAACAAAGAGGCTTAACCCCGTCTTTACCAGAAAACAGAGTGAGGACTATTACAGCTCTTGAAGTAGCTTTTCCTTCATACTGTCATAACTATCCACAGTTCTGTGTGTTTAGAACAATTCCAAAACATGGCTTTAATTTTTAGCCTTCTTTTCTTTTCTAATATATTCTATGTGCATCTGCGTGTGTACATGTGCGTGTGTGTGTGTGTGTGTGTGTGTGTGTGTGTGTGTGTGTGTGTGTGTGTGTGTGTGTGTGTGTGTGTGTGTGTGTGTGTGTGTGTGTGTGTGTGTGTGTGTGTGTGTGTGTGTGTGTGTGTGTGTGTGTGTGTGTGTGTGTGTGTGTGTGTGTGTGTGTGTGTGTGTGTGTTCTCTCTGCAGCTCCTTGAGGTTCGGCTGCAGTATGAGCTGAATGAAATGGAGTCTCCAGAGGTGGGAGGGGACCAGCCACCAGCCCTGCCCACTCCGGGAGCCACGTCCAGCCCCCAGTCCCACCCCTCCACCAGCAGCAGCTCCTCAGATGGGATCCGGGACAACGTACCCTGCCTAAAGTACGACACACACACATATACACATGCGTGTGCACACACACCACGCGCACACACAGGCCTCACACTGTGTTTCTTCTCTCCCTGGTACTTTCTGTGATTTAAAGCTGCCGAAATCGCCTCAAACATGCAGAGCTCAGTCCATCCATTTTTAATTCTCTCGTCAAGCAACTGAAACAAAGCGTTCGATTGGATGGAGTAAAAGGCACTGACCGTGTCCCTTTTGTATGTGAGCGAATCACAGCAACCGTAACACTTTCTCACCCTCCTCGGATTTTGCGGAACTCCTAAAGCAGCGAAAATTTGAGCTTCGCCTAAGCGCCTCCGCCTGCTCGAACCACCCCCCAAACCCCAACCACACCCCCCAAGAAACTGCTACCGTTGCTGCCTTCTGCCAAAAACGAATGACTTCTGCCACTTTACCATATGTGCACAGACGTTAGCACCGTCGCTGGGCTACAAGGCCGACTGCTCTGCGCATCCCGCCAAACTATCCCATGCGCTAGCATTTTTCCTCCCGCCCCCAAGGTGCCCTTGTACGCCTGGAAGAGTTCTTAAGCCCCCCCCCCCCCCCCCTTCCCCTGACAGACGCGCGTTTGAGTCTGGGGTCCATCACCGTGGCGAGGGTATTTGTATTTATCCCAGAGAGCCGCGCGAAGATTATTCCGTCCCCCCTTCGTCTTTAGCGGCGGCCTGATTCTGTCAGCGCCTCCCTACCCTGTACATCAAAAACCCGCCGTAATTACGAGCGCGTCCCCTCCAGGGCAAGTGTAATGAATCATCACCCGAGTAATCAAAGTCTTGTGCTCGCCCCGCTCAAACGGAGCGTACCGTACTGTACCGACGTGTTCAGGAGTAGCGAAGCAACAACCCCTCACCCGTCACCGTCTTCATTTTGTTCTTACGCCTGTACACTGGGTTACCTGACAGTCGCTGATTTTGCACTCTGTGTTTTTGGGGTACAGGGTACGCAGCACTCCTCTGAAGCAGTGTCCGGGGTACCAGGTGGAGCTCGTAGTTCAGCTGGTCTGGGTCAGCGGGGAGCCACCACAGCAAATCACCAGCCTGTCCGTCAACTCCTCTTATGGGCTGTAAGTCCGCCGAGCAGCACTGGGCCTGTGGGGTTCTGTTGGGTCTAAATAGTCGGGCCTGTGGGGTTCTGTTGGGTCTAAATGGCCGGGCCTGTCTATTCTGTTGGGTCTAAATAGTCGGGCCTGTGGGGTTCTGTTGGGTCTAAATGGCTGGGCCTGTGTGGTTCTGTTGGGTCTAAATGGCCGGGCCTGTGTGGTTCTGTTGGGTCTAAATAGTCGGGCCTGTGGGGTTCTGTTTGGTCTAAATGGCCAGGCCTGTGGGGTTCTGTTGGGTCTAAATGGCCGGGCCTGTGGGGTTCTGTTGGGTCTAAATGGTCGGGCCTGTGTGGTTCTGTTGGGTCTAAATAGTCTGGCCTGTGGGGTTCTGTTGGGTCTAAATGGCCGGGCCTGTGTGGTTCTGTTGGGTCTAAATGGCCGGGCCTGTGGGGATCTGTTGGGTCTAATTAGTCGGGCCTGTGGGGTTCTGTTTGGATGTGAGATGTTAAAAGGGTTACATTTATAAAAAGGTTTAAAATTTTGAAATATTTCCCAAATCTATATACTGTATATAGTCATTGCATAAAGTCTGGCCAGGGACACCCTACAGTACCTTCAAGAACCCCCCTGTTGAAAACCCAGGTCCTATAGGGTAGAACAACACTGTAGGAGCGATGGGCCCTCTTCAGCTCGCATCAAATTCAACTCCCGTTCATGGGTCTGGATACGAGCATCGGCCAAATGATTGTAATGTAAATGCAATGTAATGTAGCGGTAGTGGTAGCGTTAGCGCAGAGCGGTCTCAGACTGCGGGGGTCTTGTGGAGACGGGGACTAATCTCCCAGAGAGCGGAAATCTGTGGTCCCATCTCATACGCTCCTTCCTTTGCCCTTTGTTACATGACTCATGTGCTTGAAATGATTTCCTTTATTGTGGAGAGGTTGGACATAAGTGGTGATGTCACACATGATTTATGTCCTAATGTACGAGACTGCAATTTCAATGGATTACTCTGTTGAATAACTCACTCTCTCGCTCTCTTTCTCCTCCTCTCTCTCTTTCTATCTCTCTCTCTCTACCTGCAGCGTGGTTTTCGGCAACAGCAACGGCCTTGCTGTCGTCGACTACCTTCAGAAGACTGTTTTACTAAACCTGGGGACGATCGAACTGTACGGGTCTAGCGACCCTTACCAGAGACAGCCAAGGTCTCCGCGGAAAACCAGACAGCCGTCTGGAGGTAAGAGCCGGCCGCGCCAACGAGGGAAAGAAAGACAACCCGTCGAGCAACCTGGCCGCTTATAACTCTCGTCCTATCTGTTTTCAGATATCACAGATCTGTGTGTGTGTGTGTGCGTGTGTGTGTGTGCGCGCGCAGTACGTCCATCCTGTTCTTCCATGACTGAAACATCTTCACTGTCTTTAGTCACTACATGTTATCGTTTTTCTCTGCTCGATCCCTCATTACATTTCTGTTACCATTCATTCCATTTTAACTGTTACACCGGGCCGGCCAGCGGAGGATGGGCTCCCCCTCTATAGCCGGGTTCCTCCCGAGATTTCTTCCCATTGGAGATTTTTTTTTTCTTCTCGCTGGGGAGATTTACCTCAATTGCTTGCTTTTTTTTGGGGGTTCATGTCTCGTTTTTTTGCCCAATTTTCTTCTGTGTTTCCACTGTAAAACATCTTTGTGACAGTGACCTCCCACTGCAATGCCACTCTCCATCCGACAGGGGGCGCCAGTGTCACACTGCGACATCTGTCCAGTTGACCCCATGATAGAAACATTTATGTCAAGACCTCAAAGAAATATAATCTAGGTGGTTAGCTGTCGTCTTGCAACCCCATGAAGTACAGTGCATTATTAATTACACTGTATGCACAACATAGTTTCTCAAAAGCTGGTTTTCATTATCTGAATATTATACTTTACCTTCTGTGTGTTCTTTAAATTTAGGACCCAAATATATCATTTCCACAGTACTTCTATAGTATGCCTAGAGGAATAGAGTGAAATATGTTTCCTATTCATTATGAATCAAATTAATCTTCAGCTTGGATTTCAGAAGAATTTGTTTAGGTATACTTCAGCCTATTGGAATACATTACACACTGTTAGCGACACATTTTGACATTTTGAATGAATAGCAATAACGTATTTTTGAGAACACGTTGCAGTGCATTAATCATTTGCTGTTTTTGAGGATATTTATTTGTTTTTGTAAAGGTAATCCTCCTGCGTGGCAATATAGCGTGCGCTTGGGGGGGTGGTGGGTGTGGGGGTTTTGTTCATTGCATCATGACAACAGACTGGACTGCACTGAGACACAATGCCACCTATTGGACAGTGGTGGAATTACACCTCTGACGTTATGGCGGAAAAAAAAGAAAAAGAAAGCTAAACTCTATGTTGTGTAATAGGAAGCTGTGACTTAGCAACAGATTGCGGGGTATATTAAAATGCCATTTGCAGCGTCTGATTTAATTGACATCGGTCAGACCTGTCAGTATTAACTCAATCAGGGCATTAATCATGCAGCTGGTCCTTGTTGCCGTTTAGATCCGTGTTTTCTTATTTAGCGTCTTCCCTGGAAAGACGCGGAGCATGGCGGTACACGATTAATCTAATGTCTGTGTGAGTCATTATAACAGATGTCAAGGCGTCCCACGTTGGGATCCACGTCAAAGGTGCCAAAGACGATTTCCGGCTAAACGAGCGCGGGTAGAGCCGCCTCTGCTCCCCGGGCCACGGGGGGGCGATCGCTCCCGGAAGCGGACGGGGTCTCGTTCCTGTTTCTGAGTGACCGTTAACCTCCTCCTTTGTTCCAGCAGGTCTCTGCGACATCAACGAGGGCTCCACCACCTCGGAGGACAGATGCAAATCCCCCACGTCAGGTAAACTCTTCCTGACACGCACACGCCTCGGTCTGAGAGCTAACCGCCGCAGGTTTGCCTCTTAACTGCCGCCGCGAGGCCCCCAAGCGACGTTTGATTTATGGCCGGCTTGACAAACGTGTCCGGCAGATCCGCGGCGTAGACTGTGGTTTTTCAACCCGGTGTTTGTCCAGTAGCTCTGCTCTGTGTTCCTTTTGATGAGTAGGTTTTTTTTTAAATGTTTTTTTTCTTTTCAAAATTCTCGAGTTCTAGTCGGTGTTCTAGAACGGCATTGTTTTCAACGGCCATTAGCGAGTGTTACATCACCATTAGAATGTTCAGCCAAGAGCATTCTAATGAAATATTTGCGCTCTTGCACCTTGAAGGGTTAAAACTCTCTGCCCTTGAAGCTGAAACGCTCCAGTTTAAAAAGCTAAATAAAAAATTTAATTCAGGGGCGTGAGCGGATTTAGCGGCGCAAAGTCCTGTTAGCACCCGAAAACCTGCCGTAGTTTAATAAGCTGAGAGGCCGGGAGGAACGCAGGAGTTGAATATCTGGCGAGTCTGTAGCAGGAGGCTCATCCTCCAGTCCCGGAGGGTCCCTGCTGGTTTTTGTGATTTCCTTTCAACCGATTTAGGCCTTGGAAGACGAGGTGTGCAGACTCTTTAGTTTAGCCAATCGATGACTTAAATCAAGCACTTAAGTGCAGGGGCACGTCAAAAAACCAACAGACGCAGCGGCCCTCCAGGATTTTGAGTTTATGATCACTGGTCAGTACAATCTGTGTGATAACCTCGCCGTTTGGACTGCGCCGGTTTGCGTCTCAAAGCCTTGGGAATCCGTAAGCGAGTATAAATCCGGTTAGCAGATAACCGCAAAGGGGTTATGGGGCTACAGGACTCCGGTACGGTCAAAGTCTTAAAGTAAAGCACAGTCGGCTATCTTTTAATCAGCCTCTACCCTCAACAGTGGCAAGGATGTGGGTTTGAATCCCACAAGCTCACCGCTATAGGTCATAACAATGGCTGCAAAACACTGCCCACTTCTATGAAAAGCTGCTCTGTACTGTAGGGTGGTTTGGGGTAAAGGCCCAGAGCTGGACTGGCAGTTTGCCATGCGGTTGTGCTACCAAGTTAACGTTTCTCCCCCACATCACAAACCTGAATAATGCCTCTCAAAAGATCAGGACTTGTGACGTTTGACAGATGCGAATCAGCACGGGTGAACTAATTTAGGGAGCAGGAGGACATTTTCAGCATCGTAGTTTAAAACCTGAACTGAAATTGAGTTCAGTTGAACATCTGGCCTATCAGGCTACGAAGAACAAGGTCTTAAAAAGTCACAGATTTTTGTGTGTAGATGCAATTTAAATGAAGCTAACTGCCGTTTGGGTTGTAAGCAAACAATTCTGGGAATTCCCGCTTCTCTTCTAGTGGGAACAACACACCAAAAACGAACCCGGAGGGAAAACGGGGCGCAGAAGCGGAGATGTTCCTGCAAGCCATGAATTTAACACACCGTGCTACGCTTGTAATATGAAGCATTAACTATACGCTTCAAGGCGGGACGTTATGTTTCTAAATTAACTAGACGTCCCAGGCTCGTAAAAGCATATGTGAACACACCTGCTCAAATGACCCATTTGCCCAGGGGGTGCTGGCGACATTTTCAACACTGTAAAAGACGACGATGTTTGTAAAATACAACGTAGTGCCGTCTCACGTGATCGTGTCCCGCGTTAAACTACCTTTATATGATGCTGAATGGCCGGTAATTCTGATATCTGTCACTATATGTTCCTGTCAGAATTGGCCTCCCTTTTGGAATACAAGAACACAAGCTTGTTCTCTTTGTGGAGAGAACCTTCCAGAATTTTCACCCCCCCCCCCAGTGTTTAACTTTCTTAAAAGAAAAACATATATGCACAGTATATGATGGCCATTGCATCTCTGTTTTCTGAACTTCCTTAAAGGTTGTATCAGCGATTTTGGGTGGAAACATAAATGATCACATTCATCTGATTTTTCCTCACGATCCGCTAGCTGCCCGCCCCATAAGCAGGCCGTCAAAAAACCGCGTCTCTGTAGGCAGCCTATGCTCCGAGATCGTACACAAAAACAATGGTACTACCAACTACTCAAAACCAAAATAAACAGTATTCCAACCAATCACAATGATCTGCACAAACGTGACGTCACTTCTGAAGCGAAATCCCAAACAAACATACTTATGAATAATTATGTTATGTTTTAAAAAATAGTGTTCAAGCATCCAGAATTATAACCACGTTAATAACGTTTGTAAGAAACCAAACCGTTTGTAAATCCGTCAAGATTTCAGCGAGATAAGAGTATTAGCGTTTGTGCAGATCATTGTGATTGGTTGGAATGCTGTTTATTTTGGTTTTGAGTGGTTGGTAGTACCATTTGTTTTTGTGTACGATCTCGGAGCATAGGCTGCCTACAGAGACGCGGTTTTTTGACGGCCTGCTTATGGGGCGGGAAGCTAGCGGATCGTGAGGAAAAATCAGATGAAGGTGATCATTTATGTTTCCACCCAAAATCGCTGATACAACCTTTAAATTGGAATGTCGCGAACTTTCTTAAATTGGAATATCGCAAACTTCCTTAAATTGGAATAAGGCTTATGGAGGACTAAAGATGTAGAATTGTTCTATGGTCAAACTAAAGTCACTGAAATGATGATGTGATGGTGTCAGCTGGCTGTCCGTCAGTCCGTCAGACACACTAACGTTCTGTGTTGTTGTACATAGACACGACCTCGCCATGGAGTTCGGACGATGACCATAAACTCCCTAATTTTATAGAAAGGGGTACGGTACAGTTTCTCCACTCCAGAAAAACAAAATACACGACTACTATCTAATACTATTCATTTGAATTCCTCTCTAATTGTTTTGAAATCGCTTGTCATGTTTCATTTGTTTTTTTTTGTTGTTTTTTTTGTTCTGTTTCGAAAAACGTGTCTCCAGTGAAGAGCAAAAGCCGAAAGTTTTCCAAGACGGTGGTGACTGACCTAGGTACTGTATGACCGCGTTGCCGCGGCGATGCCGACTCTCAAGTTCTCCTCCTCCTCCTAACACACAGGGGAGCGGAGCCCCCTCTGGTGCGCCACTAACGAACACCACTCTGATTAAAGGCTGATCCTCACTCACTGCTTGATGGCTTTTAATGAGAGAAATGATTTAAGACGGGCCTTGTACTTTTCCGCTAACCATTGTGGGGCGCACACTAATTGCTTTTACTAATGCTAGCAATCAGGGAGAGGTGGGAGCAGAAATCTCGGTGGAGGGGAATTTTCTGCATAATGATTTGGGGGTAGGATATTCTCCGTGTGGCACTGGAGTTGAGCCGGTTTGAATCCACACGACTTTCTCAAGGTCATTCGCCAGGAAGTGGCATCTCTTTCCCTTCTATTTTTTAACGAAAACTTTACTTGAATTCCCTGAATTATCATTTTCTTGCTCAGTGGGGGTTGAACAGACCTCCAGAAGTGAAGCAGAAGGATAGGTTTCACTGTGGAAAAGAGCCTGTGGAGTTTGAAAAATTCTGACTTTCATGGCTGACAAAGGTTATGTACTCCCCTTGTTGATGCCAGCGTCCAGAATAACCACACGCACGTGGTTAACCTTTAACCTCTGAGGTTTAATTTTGACAGCACAGGAAATAATCTCTCTGGAAAGGAAAACTATAGTTTGTGAGACTCCAATCTGATTGGTTCTGTGTTATCCAGCATTATGTTAGAGGTCAGTGGTTGAGTTGGCTTGAATCGCCACCTCCAAATGGAACTAATCCCCCCCAACCAAAGATCATGATGATCGTCAGGAGGACACAACTGACCACTGGTTTAGGAGAAAGTGCATCCCCAGAATTTGGGTGGAGTTACCACACATTATAATATCAACCTGGTCAGTCAAGGTGATGAGGCTGGAAAGGTCACACTCAGAAAAGCCAGTTAAAGGAAAGAACCAAAGAAGAAGAAGAAATTCAAAATGGCAGAACTGTCTGTTAGGAAGACTCGAGATTAGTTGGAAAACAATAAATGAAGGTATTTTCCAAATTGGATTCTGTGTCTTGTGAATCCACTGGGAATTGTCAGCAGAAATTATTATTAAAAAACAGTTAAAACTTTGGTTCTTTAATGAACCAGGATTATCGAATTCAGCCAGATACAAGGTCATACAAGGTCTTTATGTTTCATCTAAAATAAAAGCTATTGTATGCTTTTATCTTCTTCCAGCTGTTTACAGCTACAAATAATATGACAGAAACGTAATGGTGTTTTTCCCCTTTGTTTTCTCATGTTGAGTCAAGGGAATTTATGAAGTGCACTTAAGCACAGCAATAACGTATGCTTGTACAAGTTATAGTCCGGTTATGATTCAGCATTCTGCGGAATAAACAAAATAGCGGATGAGGAATATTCTGCATCATACAGGGATGCAAGTTGTTTATTTCTCATTAAAATATGACTCATTTTTCGCTGTTAAAGTTGCATGATCACACCTCAGAGATATGAACGTGAAATGAATGGCACACGTTAGCCTCAACATTTACAACAATGAAATTGCAACAAAATTTTTTTTTATTATTTTATTATATTTTTTTATAAAATGCAAGTGATTTTTTTTCCCCCCTTCAGTTCCAAGGATTCACTGCAGATATAGACAATGTATAGTCCGTACTGCCAAGTGGAAAGACTGTCTCTAACCACACCTCTACTTATTTCCCAAAAGTGTTGACGTCAAACCCTCAACAATTCTACAATGGAGGTGGTAGAGGAGGTAAGGATGGCCTATGATGTCACAAAGCTATGATGTCACAAAGCAGCTGCTAATGTACGGGGTCACATCCCCATGGAGTGGTGGAAGGTAAAAAAAAAAGAAAAAAAACTTTTGTTCTAGCAAACTCTTTATGGTTTGCGCGATGTCTGCGCAATGGCGCAGACTGATTGTTCGGAGCGGAACAAAACAAAAAAAAGATACATGTAATTTTAAATCTTAAAGTAACTCGTCCTGGAAAATGCCGTCGCATGCTTACATACTGTATTGCAGAATCACAGTTCACACGTGCAAAGCACCGTGAGCGTGCTCGTGGCAATTGTCCTTATGCCCTTGTTAACGATTCCTCCACCCCTCCATTCCCCCCACCCCTGCCAGTCACACGATTGACTACTTGTCTGTAAATTCCAACCTCACGCCAGTTTTGACCGTGGTCACATTGTATTCATCTCTTTGTGTCATTGTTGTCTGTGGACTGTTTGTCCTTGTACAGATCACTCGGTGTTAGATGATTCGGTTGTCTATATATTTAGCAAAAAGAATAAAACAAAAAAAAAACCTAGCGACCCCTGTTGGCCGCCCGGGTGCCCGTGGCTTGCGCTCTGCGCACGCGTATGATTGGGTCTCCTCCACCCCCGCTCTGCACGTGTGCTGCATGTGGCTGCGGTGTGAAAAGAAGCAGCTGGCTGGCACCGCGTGTTTCGGAGGAGAACCGCGAGTTGTCGCCACTCTCCCGAGCCGGCAGCAGGGGGTGTATATGAGCACGCTTCTACATAGTTTGCAAATAGTAAATTCTAAATTTGGGTGGGATTGGAGATGCCAAATATATATATATATATATGTATATATAAAAAAGAAGAAAACCGTTTTGACATTACAATTGAGAATACCCCCTAAAATCAATATTTTTTGGAGTGAGATCATGCAGCTTTGAACAAGAGAACATAACGATTTATGCAACATTATTACTTTTCCATAACTGATATTGTACTTCAACGTTGACATTTTTACCCATTCCTTTGGTAATTCCAAGTATAAAAGTATTGGCAATATTTAAGAAAAACAACCACTAATACAGTCTTTATTGTGGCCTGCCTGGCCTCCGAAACGTTTATCGCAGACGTTTCAACTGCTATCGAATCTTTGGACTTTTAAACAAAGTTTGTATTTGCTTTTAAGGACTGTTCCATGTCCTCTTTTCAAAAAGTACTTCTTCAGAAATAGTTGATCAATCATTCAGAAACATATTTAGAATTAAATTTACCGTGTTTTTATACCACTCGCCACACGCTGTATTGCAGGTTCTTTATTAGGAGATTAAAAGCGTAGCGGCTAGGTTACCATTTTTAGCATAGTGGCTAGGTTACCGGTTTTTTTAGCATAGCTGCTAGGTTACTGTTTTTAGCATAGCGGCTAGGTTACCGATTTTAGCATAGCGGCTAGGTTACCGTTTTTATCATAGCGTCAGTTTACCGTTTTTTGTGCTCCGAGCCCCATTCTCCCCACCTGTTCGTACTCTCTGTTCCCTCCTTGTCTGGTGCATGCTCCGTTGGCATGGGGATTCGGAATGGTTGTTCCCTGTTTATTAACGTTTCTCTTCCAGGGCGTTCGCGAAGCGCGCCGGTCCGTTCCTGGTTCTGAATCTCATGGCTTTCTGTCTAGCATGCCCCGCTGTCAATCAATTTATTAATTTTTTTTATTTGCAAAAACTGTCTCTTGAATTCTGAGGCCCTAATGCAGTTGTTTCCTCCATTTCATTAAGCTCACGTTACTGAGGATGTCATTGTGACAAAATGTCCAGAAACAAGTCAGACTTGTGCTGTGTATGACTTGCAGAAAGACGGACTCTACGGTCATAGCATTGCATGACGTTTGTGGAACCCTGAGATATGCATTTGTAAAGAGGGATGTCTTCTTTTTTCCAGCAAAGATGTCACGGAAATTAAGCTTGCCTACTGAGCTAAAGCCAGACTTGGGTAAGCCTTAACTTCGTGTTTACATTTTTTTAGTTTCTAAAGGGGCGTGTCTCCCATCATTACATATTACAGATCTCGCAGTTTCAGATGTTCCAAATGTTCAGACCATATGGACATCAGTTTTTTTTTTTGTTGTTTTTTTTTTGCAAAAAAAAAAGATCAAAAAGGAAAAAGAAAATCTGTGCTTTTTTATTTTTTGGCAAGTTGTCGGGGTGAGTTCAGAGTTCAAAGAATTTATGAAAGTTTGTTGTTGCCGAGAGAGGTCCGAGGGTAGACTAAGGTTTGCTGCGAGACAGGACGGGATTTAGCTCAGACGTCTTTAAACCCACCCCCCCACCCCCACCCCCCACAAAGCAGAGCAACGGCGGAGACGCAAGCGGTCCCTCCCCCACAAGAAGCACCCACAGTGTTTGGAGGAGGGGGCGGAGCCAGGAGAGACGCCTGAGGGAGGGGCGGTCCACAGGACTGTCTCCGACCCCATGTCCCGTGAGTGGGCAGGTCTAAGTCTTAACTGGGCTGAACCAGGCTTAACCCAGACTAACACCCCCCCCCCCTCCCTCCCTCCCTACCCCTATACTGATACTGAAGCTTTCTGGTTGTGTGTGGGTATGTGTGCGTGTGCTGGGCATTTTATTCTTTACCTTTTTACTAATTGGTCATTTGGAAATTGTCATTTTCAAATGGAAGCTTTGTATCCCCTGTAGGTTATCAGTTGCTGGTCAGGTACCATAGAGGAAAAATAACTGTCTTCCTTGTTTCCCATTCCTTGAGGTTCACTGCAAACGCCAACTAACTGCAGAGCCACACAAGTAAGGCACACAATGGATGTGCTTATTCCAGAATGGCCCTTCCCAGAGTCCCTTGGGGCATAACTGATCTGATTCGCTGCGCTTCCCTAATCTAACTTCTTAGGACATCCTAGTTTACACTGTACCATTTTGGGCTAGAGGGAGAGTTTTGGAAAGTAGATGGTGTTCGCGTTTGTAAAGCAGCGCTGGTAGATGGTAGATCTTTCAGCGTTTCAACTAACCATAGTGAAATGGTGGCATTTTGGTGTTGTTTGGTTTAAAAAAAAAAACTAAAAAAAACACACAATTAGTTGGGATGTGGGGATTGGGGTCTAATTTGCATGTGAACGGTACTGGCTTTTAAAGATGGGCGCACGGGTTTTAACGATTGCTGATGAAGGCAGAGACATAGATAATGCCTGTGAATCTCATCTCATGTTAACCTGTTTTCTGCATCCCAATGCATTTTTACTGTGCTGTTTACTCTGAACCCATCAAGTCTCTGCAGGTGCTCATATGTCACTCATACTGTATTAAAATTTCAAGGCTGTTTTAAAAAAATTTTTTTTAACATTATCTGCAGGCTATGCCCATGTAACTCATAAAATGTTTAATTTATGGCAAAAGAACAAAAAACATCCAGCTGACCTTATTTATCCTCCTAAATCAAGGATAAATAGGGGTAGCATCAAAGCTATGACCATTTTGTTACTGCTACTTTAGCCTTTAAACAAAATGGGGAAACTCGTATTTGACATTCAGCCAATGCGCTGTTTTAAAGGACGCCATGGACGTGATGTCACAAATAGCCAAAATACGTTGCTAGTTGCTTCAGATTTCTTTTTCCTGTCTTGCCATTGTCAAATGAAGATGTATTCTTGATCTTTTTTGTCGGGATGGGTGCTGTACCTATTTTTTTTCCTCTTTCCTTCACTGTCCTCCTCTCTGTCTGTCCATCGCGGGCCGTCAACCCCTTAGACAACAGGGACAATTCGTTCAGCCGGTCCCGGAGCTCCAGCGTGACCAGCATCGACAAGGAGTCGCGGGAGGCCATCACCTCCTTCCACTTCTGCGAGAGCTTCTCGCGCAAGACGGACAACGCCGCCACGCCCAGCCTGTGGGTGGGCACATCCCTGGGCACCGTGCTGGCGATCACCCTGAACCTGCCGCCCGCCGGGGAGCAGAGGCTGCTGCAGCCCGTCATCGTCTCGCCCAGCGGTGAGTCACCTCGGGGGCCGGGGGTTTCGCAAAATGGCTGACAGGTCTACGACCATGACTGCCATATGCGGGTCTACACGTTAAGGCCTGTAGTGAATTATGCACGATTATGGTACAGGTACTTCAAGACAGTCACTGGTTTCTTCTAATGGTACAGATTATAAAACTAATGAAATACTCTCACAAAATGGCTGACAGGTCTACATCGATGACTGCCAATATGGAGGTCTACACGTTAAGGCCTGTAGTGAATTATGCACGATTATGGTACAGGTACTTCAAGACAGTCATTGGTTTCTTCTAATGGTACAGATTATAAAACTACTGAAACACTCTCACAAAATGGCTGACAGGTCTACATTGATGACTGCAATATGGGGGTCTACACGTTAAGGCCTGTAGTGAATTATGCACGATTATGGTACAGGTACTTCAAGACAGTCATTGGTTTCTTCTAATGGTACAGATTATAAAACTACTGAAACACTCTCACAAAATGGCTGACAGGTCTACATTGATGACTGCAATATGGGGGTCTACACGTTAAGGCCTGTAGTGAATTATGCACGATTATGGTACAGGTACTTCAAGACAGTCATTGGTTTCTTCTCATGGTACAGATTATAAAACTAATGAAATACTCTCACAAAATGGCTGACAGGTCTACATCGATGACTGCCAATATGGGGGTCTACACGTTAAGAGCTTGCATGGCAAATATACATACACGGATTGTTTTTAAAAAAATGTGGTTTGCATTGGTAGCGAATTATGCACGGTTATGGGATAGGCACTTCTAGACAAATCATTCTTATACATCGGAATTTTATGAGGTAATCTCAATTAATTTGTCACAGCATACACTGTGCATGCAATGGCAAATTCCCCCTTAACTCTTTGGAATAATGGGGTCAACCAACTAAGTTTGTGCCAACGAATTTCTCTGGGCCCAAACCCTAGTAATTTTGGAATTTACTCCTCATTGTGAAAGAAGCCGGGGAATTCCCAGAATTCCCACCTGACGTGTGAAGATGCATGCATCTTGCACGGACACACCAGCTGGCCCCTGTCAATCATCAATCTCCTGACTTTCCCGTGTACACATACGTATTATCTTACATAATTATATAACTAGCCATGCCGGCTTGGGGTTGGGGGGGGGGGGTCATGTAGTAGAGGCAGACACTCCTGGGGTGGTCAAGTTCTGGCTTCATGCTGTGCAGGGTACTCTCTGGTTTGGAGGTAAATGTTGAGCCTAGATGGGCTGAATGGCCTGCTCTCTTCCTTATATATTCTTATGGTCTTGTGTTCTTAGAACAGTGTTTTTGACTGTTACAAGAAAAGGTTTTGAAAGTTCAAAACAAGATCTGTTACCAGGGGAATCCAGAAGCTTATAAATGTGGTATTCTTGGAATAACTTAAAACTTCGCGTCATTGAAATTTGAAGTCTAATTTATACTTTGTTGCGCGACACTTTCGACAAGTGCCGCTCGACAGAAATGAAGGTGTCGCACGACGTTTACACTTCGGCGAAGGGCTGCGGGGAGAGTTCTGTGTCTCTATGGTAACAAGACGGCAAACTCCTGACGATTTGTTTATATATGTACATTGTCCAATCACACCGCGCAACAAAGTATGATGGTGTCCGTGGCATAACAAAACTCTAGAGGTGCACGGCATTAAGAAAACGTGTCGTGCAACACTTTTTTCAGTTGAAGACACTTCATTTTGTCAAGTGTAAATTAGGCTTAAGACTAATCTGAAGCCATCCTGTTCCTTTTATTGACTTAACACTACGATGTGACCATGTGTTCGCATCAGGCTGTGAACTGCCATGTTTAATTGGTTAGTTCTCTTCTGTTCTCTGTATTGATCTTATTTTATCCGTCTCTGTCTCTCTCTCTCTCGGCTGGATGCCTGTCTGTAATCACTTGCTTACAAATAAGTGCTACATCTGTGGATCTCGTGCGACTGACAAAGACACCTTACATACCACCCGTAGAGGGCATTCGTTTACTGTGCTTGTGATTAGACAGGTTTCATGGATCCCATAGTGAGCGGAGCTACAATGGCAGTCAGTCAATTTATTTGAACGAATAAAAATAATTTCCCCTTCATAGGAAACACACAATGATTGGTTAACATAGTGTAATAACCCCTCCCAGTGATATAATGTGATAACTGTCTCATCCCTGTGCTATACCCGCCTGCTTTCCATAGGCCGAACTGCAAGGAGCAGGTATTATCCGGTGATGCGCTCTACACCGTGTGGAGATTTAGATGTAACAGGGGTAGGTCTCCATGGCCCTTACTGCACGCACAAGGGGTACGATTAGCTCGCCGAGCTAAAGCCCATAGATCCCACATGGGTCAATGGAACTAATCGCAGCCTTATTGAATCTCCCAAGAGAGTGATGTCAAGTCAACCTCTGTGATGTCACATGCTCGCGGATTGTCTCTGAGCTCTAGAATGGACTGAAGGGAGTCTTGTGCGTTTGTGATCCGCCGTGACACTGAAGATATCCCACGTGTGCCCCTCCCCTCCCCACCAGGCACTTTGATAAGGCTGAAAGGGAGCATCTTAAGGATGGCCTTCCTGGACGCCACAGGGTCCTTCCTGCCCCCGGCTTACGAGTCCTGGTACGAGCCCAACGCCCCGGACGACCGCGACGAGAAGGACAAGGCGCGGAAGCGGCGGCCGGTGTCGGTGTCCCCCTCGTCGTCTCAGGAACTGAGCGAGAACCAGTATGCGGTCGTCTGCTCGGAGAAGCAGGCCAAGGTCATCGCGCTGCCCTCCCAGACCAGCATCTTCAAACACAACATCACCGAGACCTCCTTCGTCCTGAGGTCCGACATTGTGCAGATGAGCAACGGCATCTGCGTGGCCTGCTTCTGCGCCAACGGGCACATCATGACGTTAAGGTACAACCCCAGCCGGCCCGCCCGCCCGGCCGCATCGCATCACCCTCCGTACGCCGCTCGTGGTCGCTGACCTCAAATCGACTCGTGTTCCAGATTCCAGTAAAGTCTCATATTAGCACCCCTGCAAATCCAAATACTACACAGATGCATGAATATTCAAAATTGACCCTTGACCCCAGCAGTACTGCTGTTTTACTTTCGTACCCATTCAGTTAATTGGTTAACGTCTCCGATTGGCCAGAGATTCGACTCACTAAGTCCCAGGTTTAAATCAGTCCCCAATTAGAAGGGAAGACTTAAAACCAGCAGCAGTACTGGTTCTGAGGCCCAAATTTAGGTATCCTTGGATCCTTGGTCTTATCAGAAACAACAGAAGATCATCGTCTACAGGTAGATGACAGGCGCACATCCCCACATCCATAAATTCCAGCCTCCCTCTCTCTCTCCCTGTTATCATTCCCCAAAGGTGGAATTATCTGTTTATTTCCTGAGTAAGAGCTACTCTTGGTCTCTCTGCTCCGAAATAGCTAAATATAGATCTAATTCAAATAAGTTATGGGTTCCCCGGTAACCAAGATGAATTGCCAATGTTACATTATAATGATAACTGGGGTGGGGAGGGTTGAAAGAAAATTAAATTTGAGATAGCCATGGCTGACATCATTTTCTTCCTCTCTTTTTTTGCCCTTAGACAATAAAGGGACAGTGTAGATGTTTGTAAACCTATGGTACTTCCCAACTTATAAGTTGCTTACCACTTACCTAGTGTCCGTTCAGCCTCTTCAGGCAAGATAAACAAATGGAACAAACGTGTGAATGATTGCTCTTGTGTTCTATAATAATACTACGTTTTGTCCCTGAGAGAAATAATTGGCAAAACTTCATTCATTGGGGAGAAGTGAGAGCTTTATCTTGCTAATGGAAATGTAGGTTGTGCTGATGGCAAGGATCTGACTGTAGGATTTAATGCAGAAGAATGGGGAGGAGACGAAGGGGGGGGGCATTCTGGCACGGGCCACGTCCTCATTCGTTCATAAATCCCCAGTGCAGAACGTGGAGCAGACCTCCGTCTGTGTGTCTGAATGGGAAGGACACCACCGTGTCCTCTGCTGCCGGGCGATTAGCATTGCTGAGCACGAGCTCTGCTGAGCGTTAGCGCCTAATGCTGCTAGGCGTTTGAAAAAGCGCTGTGCGTTAGCGTATCGCTGATGAGCATTAGCGTAGCGCTGATGAGCGTTAGCGTAGTCCAGCTGAGTGTTAGCGTAGTCCAGCTGAGTGTTAACGTAGCGCCACTGAGCATTAGCGTAGCACTGCTGAGCATTAGCTTAGCTATAGCTCTAGCTCTAGCTCTGAGTATTAATGCCTTAATGCAGCAGAACAATATCACTGCTGCTGCTCAGTGTGTTAAGACGTAGCACTGGTGACTGTTTGCTCTACTGAATGTAGTAGCCCTAAATGCTACAGTTAGCATAGTAGCCCCATGTGCTGTGTGTTAACTCTTCTGAATATTGGCGTAGCACTGCTGCACATTAGCACTTAGTGGTTAAGACGCTGCTGAGAGTTAGCATAGCACTGCTGAATGTTAGCACTCGGTACTCTTGAGCATTAATGAGTAGCACAGCTTAGTGTTAGCGTGTACATGAGTGAGGCAGACAATGAACCACTGGCCTACCCCCATTAGAAAGACCCATTTCTAAGCCCATTATCTCTGTCTGTGTCCCTGTCTACTCAAGCTTACCAGGCCTAAGACCACTGTTGGATGTAAATTACCTGCCTCTGACCGACATGCGGATAGCCAGAACATTCTGCTTCACCAACAACGGGCAGGCCATGTACCTGACCTCTCCCACGGAGATTCAGCGAATAACCTACAGCCAGGAAACCTGCGAGAACCTACAGGTGAGGAGAATGTTCCGGAAGTGATACTTTAGATGGGCTCAAACCCAGCGGGTGACACGTCACTGCAGGCCGTGTATACCGCATTGTTCTCTTAACTGCTTTGGCTGTCAGACCTTGGCCGTGTCTGAATCAGCGCACTTGCCTACTATTGAGTATGCCAGTTGAGTATACTTTTTAAAAAAGCTGTTAAGTATGCAACAATTCAGAAAATTGAGTGTTCTTAATACCCCCGGATGATATACTTATTTCCCTGTTTTCGCTGATAATAATATGGAGGTTATTTTTTGCATACTGCATGTCACTAAACAGTATGCAGTAAGCAGTATACGGTATGTTAGTACACAGTACAAAGGACACAGTAGATAGGGCTCTTGAGTGTTGATACAGTAATCCACAGTCTCCAAAATACGGTATTTTAAAGTCCCTGGATTAAATCAGTCTCTAATTACCGGGGAAGCATAGAACCCAGCAGCACTGCTTTGTTTCTAGGGCCAGATTTAGGTATCCTATTAGCGGGAGCTACTTCTTTGCTCCTATACTTTGACTATGATTTGACAATATCAAAATATCCCTTGCCTTTTCATGAAAATACAGTATTTTAAAGTCTTTTGCTAGAAAGTGCTTCAGCATCAGAGTTCAGTGCATTTAATTGTTAAATTTTCAGCTGCTTTAACCCGAACACAAACATATGGCACGGTGGTTTCAGACCTCACCTGTGTGCAGGTGTTAGATTATCACAGCAATACTGCGGCTGTGTCCTCTGATGGATCAATGTCACGATATGCTAATCAGAAAGAGGGGTGGGCGTTTCAGTCTGGATTACTTTGGCAAATGTCACAAGTGGGTGGAAGAATCTGGCATTCTCATCTATGCTTTTCCCGAACAATGTTATTCACATTTCTGTCAGGCTTAGCATCCAGCTAATTCTTTATGCATTCATCGTTTGTCCTCAGTGGAGTGACCCGACAGATTGTGTGACTTTCCAACATGTCTGTAGGCCTTAAACAGCCATCTGAACCAAGTTGGCTTATTTTTAAATTCAATACAGCTTATTTTACCTTAAATAGCAGTTCTTTTAAGCCGCTCTTGAATATTTAAGTCTCTTTAAAAGAGGTTCTTTTATGATATTAAACTTGATGCAATGTGGTAGTTGTTTTGCCACAGTTTGTGTGTGTGTGTGTGTGTATATATGTGTGTTTGTGGTTTTGAGGAGGGTCACACACAGAGTCTAGTGTTTGTGTGATCCTTGGTTGTTTTGTTTAACCGTGGTCTCAAATAAAGAACCAAAATTTGTGTGCGTGCACGTATATGTGCGCAAGTATATGTGTGTGTGAGAGAGAGTGCGTGGTTTTGAGGAGGGTCATACACAGTCTAGTCTGTGTCTAGTGTGTGTGTGTGTGTGTGTGTGTGTGTGATCCTTGGTTGTTTTGTTTAACCATGGTCTCAAATAAAGAATTAAAATGTATGTGTGTGTGTGTGTTTCAGGAGATGCTGGGAGAGCTGTTTACACCGGTGGAAACGCCTGAGGCTCCCAACAGAGGTTTCTTCAAAGGGCTCTTTGGCGGTGGGGCCCAGTCCCTGGATAGAGAAGAGCTCTGTGAGTTCCACAGCCACCAGAACAAAAACTTTAAACGGTGTTCTGCCTAAAAAAGAACGTTATTTATTCATGTTTTTACCACAAGAAATCAAACAATGATCTCACCACGTAAAAAAAAGACGAAATAAAAAGGAGGAGGATCCAGCCAAGCGTCTGTTTTATAATCTGTTTGAAATATCAAACATAGTGAAAAGGAATCCCATCACTTTTTTTTAATTTTTTTTTAATTTTTTATAAAGAGTCAGTTGGAGGCTGTATGTGCAGTTCAATTTAACCTGTCAAATGACGTTGTTTTCATTAGAAACAAGCTAGCAAGCTTAAGCAGCATGTTAAAAACTGTAATAAGCTAAACCCAGGGAATAATGTACATCAAAAGCTGCCTCATATAATGGTAGCCCCACCCCCCAGTTTGATGTGACATGGTTCCCGGCATTGTGTCTATTCTCCTGTCCTCGAGCATACGCTCATCCTCTCTGTGTGCGGCAGCCATGATTAATGGCACCTGTGGTGAGCCCCCCCCCCCCCCCTCCTCCCTCCCCCTTCCCGCCTTTTTCCCAAGAGGAGTGTAATCTCAAAAGCCTGTGTAATTGCAAGGCGTGCATGAAATGCGACATCCAGAGGATGCGCCCTGCCCTCTACCCCTGACTGACGGGGAACAAGGGCGTCCGTCCTGCCGCGCGGCCCGTAAATCGTCGAGCGGGCGGACGCCAGCGGAGAAGATAGGCTCCGCTAAAAAACAAAAAACAAAGCTGTTGAGTGTCTGCCGTGTGGGATTTCTCGCGGGTACACCGTGGAAATACTGAGATATCCTTCAGATCGCGGGATTTTACCGGCCCAAAAGCAAAAAGCCAGGTTTTACTAAGATCCTTTTTAAGGTTTTTCTTTGGCGGAGAACAAGGTCCCTCGGGCACAATCCTTCCAGCTTGAACCGAGTATTAATTACGTCCTATAAATTATTAACGTCATGTCAGGTTTTGTTAATATCCTTGAGTAATGTATTTGTGCCTAGAGTAACAGGCGGATTTTAGGTCGCACGACACCACTGTAATTTCTCACTGTCGTGCCTGAACCAGGCTCTCTGGCCTTAGGAATGGCCCCAATCCCATTTCCACTGTGTTATACATTCAGATGAGTGAGCACCTCTATGTATAGGTCTGTGTGACAGCAAATGGTGTTGGCAACTGTGCTAAATTTACCTCCAGCAGAGCAAGTTCAGATTGCCCGATGCTGATAAATTGCTGTGTACTTACATTGTAAATAGATGTCTTTGGCTGAGGTTGTCCTGTAGTACATTGGACGATGCAAGGTCTTGACGCAATTCAATCAACGTTTGTTATTAACTTTGGCTCAAAGTTGAAAAGCAGCTGTTTGTCTAATTTAGCTTAAAAGCTTGGATGAGGTCGCCACGCTCCTCAATCGCGGAACGTTGATCCAGCTATGATGAGAAACGCTTAAACAACAGCTACTTTTAAAAACCAACTGTCATTCCGCACTTATTGTGCTTTTTGTAGTTCGTATGTAACTGACTGAACTGCGCTTTGCTTGCTGTCTTCCGTTAAGCATTCGGTGCCCTTGATGTGTTAAAAAAAAAAATTTGATTGATTGAATACGCCAAACTCTGTGTGGGTAAAAATGAATGTAATTGTGAGTTAATGTTGCGGAAAACCATTGAATAAATCCAGGCCTACATGTCAGTTGGGGTCAGCTGGGCTCTACAGCAAGGGCCTCAAACTCCAGTCCTGGAGGGGCGACACACTCTTCTGGTTTTTGTATTTTCCTTCGAAGCAGGAGCCAATTTAGGCCTTGAAAAACAAGGTGTGCAGACTCTTTAGCCAATCAATGACTTAAATTAAGCACTCAAGTACAGGAACACTTTAAAAAACCAGCAGACAAAGCGACCCTCCAGGATTTGAGTTTGATATCCCTGGTAGACAACGTTGGGCGTGTTCCATGTGTGTGTGGCCCCGCCCACATTAAAGGAGGCCCCTCCCCTTCTCTATTCTCTCTGACAGTTGGGGAGTCTGTTGCCGGGAAGGCGTCGCGGAGCCTCGCCCAGCACATCCCCGGGCCAGGGGGCATCGAAGGCATGAAGGGGGCGGCCTCGGGCGTGGTGGGCGACCTGGCCCGCGCCCGGATAGCGCTGGACGAGAGAGGGCAGAAACTCGGCGAGCTGGACGAGAGGACGGCAGCCATGATGGCCAGCGCGGACTCCTTCTCCAAGCACGCCCACGACGTAAGAGCCGCTCCCGCCGTTCGGTCATTTAAAAAAACGCAACTTGACACATTGATATCGCTCATCTATGACCCTGTTACTCAAATCAAGGCTTTCGTGGGCCGAGAACTGCTGGTTTTCTTTCCTGGTCTCACTGAAAGTAGGCAAGTGTGTCATTGAATGAAAGACTGTGCTTGATACCCTAGCCTGCCCTCCGTCCATATTTTTTTCAGTTAATTCAGACAGGTAGAAAGCAGAGAGGAATAGAGAGTGGCATGGTGGGGAATTGAGGCGTGTGTGGGGTCGGGGGGGGGGGGGTTGTTTTCCCGGGTGTTTGACGCACGGCTGTCCCGTTGCTCTCCGTGTTTCCGTCTCTCAGATGATGCTGAAGTGCAAAGATAAGAAGTGGTACCAGTTCTGATGCGGAGAGCCAAAGGGACTCGGCGGTGATGTACGAGCGGCTTCATCCGGAAGACACTTGCCCTCCCCCCCCCCCCCCCCTCCCCCTCCCCTCCCTCCCCCCGTTTATTTCCGCTGGACAAGGGGAAGTCATGTCGGAGGACTGGCTGTTTCCTAGCACAACACACACTGCATTACCTCAGTCACATGGCTTTAACTGAGGAACAGACTGAAAATAATAATTTAAAAAAAAATATATATATATATATCTGAAGTAATTCAAAAGGAGGGAAAAAAAAAAAATCACCTTGAAGGTGTCTTTTTTTTCTTTTCTTTTTTTGTTTTGCCCTCCCTCCCCCCGGGGCCGCGTGGAGCCGGGAAAACGGAACATGGGACTGTGGCTGGGGGGGCGAGGGGTGGGGGCGGTGTGTGTGTGTGTGTGTGTGTGTGTGTGCCTGTGTGTGTGTGCGCGTGTGTGTGAGGGGGGGGGGGGGGGGGGTGTCCCGACGCTGGGGGTTTCTCGTGCGGGTCATTTTCATAACGCCAAACGTTTCGTGCCGTCGTCTCAGCTACTTTCGTCTCATTTTCCCTGGGGCCAGTAAGGTCAAAGGTCAAAGACAAACAAAAACAAACAAAAGAAACTAACATAAAATGTAAAAAGAGAAAAAAAATATATATACATTAATACACACAGGCATACATTACATTATATATATATATGTATATGTATGTATGTATGTGTATATATATATATATATATATATATATATATATATATATATGATTACCATTGTATTACTTTTTGACTCAGTCAAGTGCAAAGAAAGAGTGGCTGGATAACTTGATTGGTATTCTGATCAAAATAAAAGAATGTTTGTTTGTGAAGATTCCGTAGGGATCTACGCAAAGGGACTAATATCGTACAGACGTACGGCAGTAATATCGTTTGGACGTGCCGCAGATTCCGTGTCCTTGCTCAACATATCGATCTGTTCTTGTTTGTTATTATTCTATGCCTCTCGGCTTCCCATTTGCTCGGTTTATTTCATGTGGTCCATTTTTATGGGGAAAATGTACATCTTACGGCCTGCATATCTATAGCTCATAAAAGATTCATATTATTTTTGTTCTCCACTATGGTTGTCGTCATATTGCAAGTGTCTCGTAGCTTGTTTAAATTGCATTAATTTCTCTTATAAGGGCTGGTGTTGAGAAGACATGGAACACGTGCATTTATCATATGTCAACTTCTAGGTGTCATATCGGATCTTTTGAAATAAATGTTAGTCTTATACAGGGTGTTTGACATTCTCTCTAGGCAAGAATTATTTCATTTTCATTGGACTTTCTATTTCATGTGGAAACGTTACAGGCCTTTTTTTTCTTCTTTTTTTAATTTTAATTCCTTTGTCCTACTTTACTTTGGCCCTTTTAAGTTTCTCCAGCCTTCAGTTTGCACTGCGACGGCGTAGTGTTTTTGCGGAATTGGAAAATGTTATCGAACCAACGTGGATATGTACTCTACATACGTGACATGTTTTTACTTTGTCTCTGGGATACAAAAGCACTTACTATATGCAGTGAAGAACAGTGAAATTATTATATAGAGCCTTTATAAGCAGCTTAAGTATTTTCAATGCATACAAACATTGATTCCCTTCCTCAGGAATGTCTGTATGTATGTGTGTATGCATGTGTACAAGGGGATTTTGAACCAAAAATGTACTGGAAGTTCATTTGAAGATGTGTGTTGGGAGTAGAATCTAACCTACTAAGGCCATTTGTACTTGTGTTCACTTGTGGCCATATATTGGAAGACACTGCAGGGGGAAGCTAGCGCATTATCCACATCCTGGAGAACATTGAGAGACAGGATGATGGGGGGGGGGGGGGATTGTGGGAAGTGTAGTTTGTAATGAATTATGCACAACCCAACCATTCCCTCTAACCTGTCCTTGGGCTTTACTGTGGCGAAGGTCAACCTAGGGGATTTGACTCGCGTCCATTTCGACGTACAGGTGAATACTCACGTGCAGGCCGTGTCACTCCTAGACGGCTACTGTTCTGATAAACCATTGAAACTGAACAAACCATTCAAGTTGAGTTCCCGTGCGCAGGTCAAATTTCGTTAGCGGAGCCTGTGATCATTCAGAGCCTACAGCAATGTTTGCTCCCGTTTCCACGAGATGGAATTTATCGTCTTGTCATTTTTTGTTTACTTTTTTTTTTTTGCTTTCTTGTATTTATTCTGTCGTGGCTTTTTGGGCAGGGGTGATAAATGAAGGCAGTCCTGTCCTGTTTAAATCACAGAAGGGACTGTTCGCCCTCTGTGCCGTCTGGCCCACGTCACATGATCAGGGCCCCCATATTGTGCGTTGAGCCGCGGAGCTCTTTCGTATCCCGTCGGTTGGCATTTCAGGAAGGAGGATTTTCCCGCTCTCTCTGATTGGTCGTCATCACCACGCATGGTCACTACGCGCGTGTGCGTCTGTGCATACCTGGGAAATACGTGTATTTTCGCACGCCTCCCCATACACACGCGCGTACATTTAAAACCGTTGTGTTTTGAGATGTGTGTGTGTGTGTGTGTGTGTGTGTGTGTCATTGAAGGTGTTTTCAGTGTGCGTCTTGCTGTTCTTCAACATCAACTTTCATTGTGCAAGAAATGCTGCTATTTGTGTTACCCGGAGCATTCTCTGTTCAGAGGTTTTTGTCTCTCCTCCCCTCACACCCCCCCCCTCCCCAAAGGATGTTCAAAGCCAGTTTTTTTTGTTTTTCTCTTAAATTTTTCTGCCAAATTTGTACATCATGATTTGTATATAGAGGGACAATCTGAGACTAATGTGAAAGTGTTGGATTGGCTAAGTGACGCAAGAAGTCAAATGCCATATTCTTATCTGACGCCAAAGAGTTACTTTGTTTCGTTTGTCCGTCCCTACCCCCATCCCCAAACCCACCAACCCCACCCTCGACCTCCAACCCCCCAACCCCCAAATCTCTAAGACTGAAAGGCGTCTTTTGTCTCCCTGTGAAACGGAACTGTAAACTGTTGCATATGCTGTGCATTATATCACATACTGGTCTCACCTTCACCTGTCCCAACAATCTGCCATGTAGTGTGGAAATAGTCAAATCAAAAAAGTGGAGTTTGCATAAATTTTAAAATGCCATTCTTCAAAAAGTACACAGAATTGTGACTGAAATACGCTACTGTAACCGCTAATTATGTAGGCTATACAATTTTGACTTGCGCCGCCGCTTGGGTGTGTAACAATGTGGTCTGTTTTTGCACTATATTTAATTTCTCGTATTATACCCCATTAACTTGTTTTAATAGAAGTGTTTATCAAATCAGATTATGTTTTCTTTTTTTTCTTTTTTTGTTGTATCGTGGTTTTTTTTTTTGGTTTTTTTTTTTGTGTCATACATGATTTTGTTTTGTGTTATTTATTTGTGTTTCTTCATTTTATATTTTACTGAACACATACAAAGGACCAACGGATTAAAAAGACTGTGTCAGTGGTGAGTAAGGAGATGAGCTGCACTTTCCCATTCCTTTTCCTGGTCAGTTCAACTATGATCTGTTATATTTGTATATTTGAAAAGACTATACTTTTAATTTGAATAAATTTGATAAATAAATAATTTAACTTTATTATTTAGGTAAATATTCCTGCATTGAAAAGATATATAACATTAACTGCGTGCATAAAGGGTGTGTATATTGTCCATATTTAAAAAAAATAAAAAAAATAAAAAAAACGAAACAAAAAACAAAAAGTAAAGATTTAATGTTTCTAGTGAGAAATGTATTTGTATCGCAGAGGTATTTACGCTCACTGAAAGGTTAGCCTGCGTAAGCAGACCCGGTTCTGTCTGCGTTTGAGACGAGCTGGAAGTATTATTGGTGCATGGGAAAACTCGGGAATGCCTCAGTTTCCCTGGCATTCAGCGGACGTATTCCTCGTTGATTTCTTGCACAATAGCGGACGCATGATATTCAGTGTTTCCAAACATAAAACGCTGTTTTTTTTTTTAGTCCTTCATATTTCTCCTGAGCTTTATTTCTCCTTAGACTTTTCCATCTAACGCTGAAGTCGATAACATTATGGAAGTCGCTCAATCGGTAACATTTACGTTTTTTTTTGTTGTTTTTTTTTGGATTCGTGTGTTGAGTACGCATTATCGTGCGGATGTCGGTTGCTAGTCCTACTGTATCTTCGGGAAAAATGTGAGGAAAAAGTTGTCTTTGACTGAGGTGCCCTCTGTGTCCATCCCTTTATTTCTTCTCTCTCTCTTTTTTTGTTTTCTCTGTGTTTTCGGTTGTCTTCGAGTGAATTTCTTGCCTTGCATCTCCGTACACTTCTCCCGGTATGATTCGCAGTAACATACACGAGGAAGTCTCTCTCTCTCACTCTCTCTCTCTTTCTCTCTCTCATCCGCCATCTTCTGTCTTGGAAAAAAACAAGTTAACAGTGGGTTGCAGTATTTTCTCATTGTAGCCAATTTTTCTTGTACAGTTTTATGCAAATTTCACATGGATGTTTATGACTTTATCTGCTGCCACAAAAAATTTAGAAATTCTGTAGATAGAAATTACTGTGCAATGGAAAAATAAATATGAAAAAATCTAATGTATGCACTGTCTGGTTTCTTTATTTAGACCTGTCCAGGATCTCCTGCCTTTCACCCAATGTATGCTGGGATATGCTCCAGCCCCCCTCACGACCCTGACCAGGAACTAGGAGTATGCAGTTTAGAAAATGGATGGATGGATGCTTTCTGTAGTTAAGCCCCCCTTGTGGTGACGGTCAGTCAATCAGTTGAATGGCAAAGTGGGCTATGACATCATCCTTAGCAACACCACACTGCAAATTGCTCCAGACAAAATGGCAAAAAGACCAGGACCACTCATTTGTTTTTGAACGTAAAGCTACCTTTTTACCTTCCGCCCCGTCAGATCCTGAGGAGGAAAGTAATCCGGGGGTGTGGTCGGACCCCATTATAACCCTGTCAAATCATCAGACACCTCTTCCCCAATAATTGCCCTGCATTTAACCTGCTGCCAAACAGTCATCGTTAAAGTATTGCATATATGCATGATGTGAATATCCACTTTGAACACATTACTCAGAATTAAGCAGAAACCAAACTGCAGTTGGACAGAATCTGTGGGCCTCAGTCATGGGACTGTAATAAGATGCCACGACTTGTACCCGATTACTGTAATCACATCTCCAGTTCTTATCCCGTGATCCCGGAGCAGATTCTTCTGAAGGCCTTGTTTTCGGAGGGTGGTGGTGGTGGGTGGGGGCTTGAGTATACTCAGTTACCTTCCTCCGTCTATACCACATTCTACATACATACATATACATTATTTTCATTATTTACATAGCCACTAGAGTGTCTGAGAGTGGTTTTACAGGGGAGAAATGAAACCGGATTAGGTTAAATGTGTAGTAATCCCTGATACGTTTGCCTTCAGCTGTCCAAGGCTAAACTCCTTTGAGGCTTTCTGTGTTCGACCTGCTCGGACAGGAGTGAGGCGATTCTACACGGACTCTAGTGTTTCCTTTAGTGTTCAGCGTTCATTTATCTTTTCTCCTCTTATGATATATATTATGTTCTGTCTATAAAGATTTCTTCCTGCAGTCGTCTCTCTGATCTAACCAGCGCTTGTGGATCGCTCTCTCTCTCTCTCTTGCCATGTCTCCTCATAATATTTGTTCAAAGATAGAGTGCACTCCACAATGTTGAATAATGAGAAAAGAAAAACATGTTATGAAAGCAAATTTAAGGTACAGCTCACACATTTCATATACATGGAGCCAATAATAATAATAATCACTATTTACGTGACATACCATATATGGGGCCATGCGTTTCATTTTCTGAGAGCATTCCTAGATTCTCCCTTATATTGTCACGTGATGAGGGGTGTATGGATACATCTGTCCAGTAGGTGGCACTAAATACTAATAAAACAAACTTCTATTGAGCAAGTTTACATTGAGTTGTGAGAAATGGTTTCAACTGTTTGAAGCACGGTACACATGTGGGTGCAGACAAATTAGAAAATGTTATTGTAACTGCAATTATTATATAATTTGTGAATAATTTCTACATGATTTATACAGGTTGGGTTGGTCCAAGTCATGTAGGCGGTTTCCTGTCCTGACTCGTTTCTTAAGAGCGTGTCTTTAGAAAATCAGATCAAATGAGATTAAAATTGATGTTATCGGCACCTATTTCTCACCACAAACATTCATTAATCGAAATTTGGCGCCCAACGTGGAGCTGTACGCGTCCAATTCCGACTCTAATTTGGAATGTTCAATTATCCGTTACCGCAACAGGCACGTTCATGCGCGAACCACACTGCCTATCCTCGGGAGTGTCGACTTCCGCGGTTCTCCTCCGAGAAGTTTCACTTTCTGTGATGGCATGGAAATATCTTTTTAAATCATCCATTGGGGTGGAGTTGTATTATACATAATTTCACCACCAGGGGGTGGAAGAACACATTGAGTGAACTCATTTTCCCCTCGCAGTCTGGAAATATTTCCGACATTGTGTGAGTCTAATTAGTAACTGACAATTACACAAAACTTCTATTCATTTAACAATATAATGATAAAGACCAATTTTGTTGTATTATAGAGGGGAATTAATTAATTACTGCTCAAAAGAATATCAGACACCTGCCTCCATTTAGAATAACACTTAGCAGAATCAGGTACTGCATATATTACATTTCTAACACAATTTTCATGTGCTGCTCAGTTGTTGAAATAGCGACAGTGCTACAATGTCTCTTAAACCTGACAAGAATAAGCTAGGATGAGCCATTTCAGCGCTGCCTGTGTTTTGTTCTTAAAGGGACATTCAATTATAATTTTTTTTTTTCAGTCTGTTGAATGAGAATGAGAAACGATGCCATTACAGACACGAGGTTCCTGCCAAACATGACCTCGCTGACCCCACCACCCAGCAGAGCGTTGATCGCCCTCGAGGGAAACCGTCTCCCGGAAGGTCACATGACCGACTCTCTCTCCTGCTGATTCATTGTGAGCAAGCACACTGGAATCCGCTTAGCTGCTGGCTCATTGGCCCCGCCCACTCAGCCTCCTTCTGATAAAATCCATTTAAAAAATTCACTCACACTCCTCCAAAAATGTCACTCCCTGCAGGCACCAGCCCCCCCCCCTCACCTCCGAACCCCATCGCCCTCCCTTAACGCAGCCCCCACAAACTAGCACCTCATCCACTCCGCTTATCTCTCCAGTCCGTCCCATCTGGCTGAATGGCGAGCATGCTTTTCCTCTCGCCGAAAATCTTATCTTACCCTCTTCCCTGTGTCAGCCGACGCACATTTTTAAAATTCACTTTGTCCAACAGAAGCCCATAACCAGGGCACAAGTTGCTATGCCAACAATCTTAAACCTCAAGAATTCCGTTACCCATTAAATGGATACCTGCCACTGTCTTTCTTTCTGTCATCAAATCACCCCCCCCCCCCCCCCCCCCGGTCATATTTATCAGCTGAAGATTATAATGTGTTTGTAAATATGCCTGAGAACTGTGTCTTTTCCTGTTATGTTATTAAAATGTCACGTTGATTCATCTGTAGATGCAGAAGTAGTTTGTGATGTGGTATTGTCTTGGGCGCTACACAAAACAAACGATGTCAAGGGCAACAGTTTTCCCCCGGCTCACCAGTTCATTACAGTGTATCATCACAATGGAAACCATATTCCAGCTGACTTCATTTTATCCACTCAGACAATGGGAGGAGAGGTTCTGTTTTTGTCAGAAGCCAGATACTGTGCTTGCTTGTGCAAATAGTGATAGCGATGCAGCGATGAAGTTGATTCTATGGGAGTGACGGGTCCGTAAATAATATAAAAATCTGTCGCAGGAACGTTAGTGGAGATAAAAAAAGGATTGACTCAATCCTTTGAAGTTTCGGGTGTTGACAAATTCCGTTTCGTTTAAATAGCTACCCTCTGAATTGATGCGACTATTGTACGCGACAGGGGGCGCAAGTGCGTCACTGCGCATGCTTTGCAAGATACCGTATTGGCGTGCATTGGGAAAAAAAAGCTAGAACAGGGGGAAACGGAGAACAACTTCAGACTGAGGAGGGGAGAGGAGAGGTGCCTTGTGGAACAAAACAACAAGTAAACGGGTTCTAATTGGTTGTCAAGTAAATGCATTTCTTTGGGCTTGGGTCCGTTCTTACGCATCCACTGAAGTAGGCTAAACTTTGCGCGAGGCGGAATCGGCAGACCTGGCGCTCCGGGATTGCATGACAGCTGCAGCAAGACGAATGCAAACCAACGCGGCTTTCAGTATCAAGCGCTGATAAGAAGTTGGGACATGGGCATGCCAGCGAGCACGCAGAGACTGGCTACTGTGGGATTATTTTCCTGCTTTCTACAAGGGCGCTAGAAATGTGGTTGAATTGTGCAGCGCCGAATGCGTGAGTATAGCTTTACTCGGGAGGGGAGTGTTTGCATTCCTGGATCTAACGTTTAGATACTCCACAATACAGAGCGCTGCGAGGTGTACAAGCGAGTGACAATTCATTGACAAAAATATACACGCGGTGAGCGCGTTTCATTTGGGAAGCGCGGACAAAACTGTTTTTTTGGACGTTAAGCAAGAGGAACAAAAAAAAGGTGAGAAAATAATGCCCAGCTGGCAGAACAACGAGCATCGCACAACTGTCTCACAGTAAATGAACTGTATCTGTAGTGAACAGTACCTAAACGTGGGCTACAGTATCGCCGAATTTATGCACATTCTCCGATGTGGCCAACTGTAAAATCGAGAACTCGGACTTGTTACATTCCGTCTCTCGCATAGAAGTAATAGACCAGGTGTTTGGCGTAATAGAATAACTGCATATCGGTCTGCGATCTGCGTAAACTTGAGAACGACATATGATATGTGTATCTAACATGCGGGCAACTGGTGAAAGGAATCAGTTGTGCTTAATTTAACCGGTGATTGCAGTTTTGTGAACTGTGACTGCAATGTCTACAACACTTAAGGTGTCAAACTTGGACCACCCTGAACAGTTCCAACTTGGAGTGGCGTGTTTTATTCAGAGGACCTGGAGCTCTCTAAAGCGTCAGATGTGGGGGTTTTGCTGAATTTGGATGCATTTTTGAACAGTTTAAAAAAAGCGACACGCTTGTTTTTGAATGGGAATTTATAAACTGCGGGCGTAATTCAAAATACCTTTTTGAGTGCACATACCGTCTGTGGAGGACGCAGAAGTGGAGAAATGAAGAGATGACAGAAACGCGTTTCTCGGGGTTTCCCTTCAAGGTGTAATGCACAACTTGGAAATAAGCAGTTTGGATTCCCATCGCATTGTTACCTTTGGTTAAATAACCGGGGTTCTTTTATTGGGGGGGAGGGGATAACATACCTGTGTGAATCATTTTGGCGTTATACTTACACGGCCTCCCCAAAATGATGAGCAGCGGACCCAGTATTGTGTACGAGTGGCTGAAGACTCTACAGCTTTGTCAGTATGTGGAATCGTTTGTTGACAACGGGTACGACGATTTAGAAGTTTGTAAGCAAATTGGAGACCCCGACCTGGATGCCATCGGGGTCTACACTCCCCACCACCGGCAACGGATACACGATGCGGTTCAGCGGCTGAAGGAAGAGGACAAAGAGACGGCCACGGGGCTCTACTTCACCCTGGAGCCGATGCCCCCGTCGTCCCATATCTACACCAGCCACATGGTGGAGCAATACGAGACCAAACTCCGAGGGTCCAAGTCGTGGACCGAACAGAACAGCGACCGGAAACAGGGGTATCTTGGCGCAAACAGGAACCTGACGCTGGGTAATTGCAGAGAACTGGCCATTTATCCCAAACTGAAGCTGAAGATCATGATAAGGGATAAACTCATCCGAGACGGGATTAACCTCAGCAAGCCGCCGTACTCCAACAAGGTGAGTCCCGCGATTGTGTTACGCCTCGGGATTTGTATTTGACAATAATATAAACAGGCTCGTTGAGAAAGAGGCCTGTTGCCCAACAAACTCTTTGTAGTGACTTGCCAAAGATTTTTTTTGTTTTTTGGGGGGGCGTGGGTGTGGGCGTGCTTGAGGAATCCATTGTATTCCAGTGCGTTGCTAAACTGAATACTATTTTTGCAGGTACTGTATCTACCTGCTCTCGTCCGCGCCTGTCACGTGAACCTCTGAAGGCCGCGGACATTGCGTAGATCTGTTTTGTGGTTTCAGCCCGTTCTTTTAAAAATGAAAAACAGATTTGTCCTTTTTTGTTTCAACACTTTGATCTTGCTGCGCTAATCTGTCCACGAGCAGAACGCCGTGTGGATGGGGTTAGACAGCGTCCGGTTTTTCGGAAAGGGGATCAGTCTAAACCCCCTTTTTAAAAAGCTGGCTCACTCATGAACTCTGATCAAAACAGCGATAGGAATCAGTGACCGCAATGGACCCTATGCAGGGTCAGCACAATGACAACCCCGTCCTAAAAATGTTGCCTAATTGCAACACACCAGCAAGGCTTAAGTTTACATTCTTTTTTATGGTACATTTTTTAACCAGATCGGTCAATAAACAGGAATACTCTCACGTCCATCTTTCCTCTTGATACCGCATGTGGTGACGTAGGCTTATCGATGTAGCCCATTGTAATGGTGTCGAATCACGCCCAGCCTAACTCCACCTGCTACGTATCTAGTTTCGGGTCGGTAAGTTATTTTAAGTACAAATATTGTCTGTACTTGTTTTGAAATGCCACTGGGCTGTCAGATACTCTAACATTAAAGCAATACAATTCCAGGAATGCTTTTTTTAAAACCCTGTATGGGGATTAGTAACACTTGTTTTTTGCAGCTCTTATAGTTATGTGCATTCTAATGTGAGAACAGTAGCTTGGGCTATTCTCAAAGAATACTCCACCAGTTCCCATGTCCGGGAGGTTTCCAAAGGTTAAGACAACCATTATGCAGATAAAAGCCAACCTGTATGTTAAAATGTGGATGGGACACAAGAAAAGAAACAGGCCGGTAATAGACTTTTTCTGTAAGGATATTATGCAAGTACAACATGACGTTTTCTAAGGAGATATTGCAAGTACAGCTTAGTCCATCAACCGGGGGCCATTCAAACACCCTGTGACATTTTAATGTGATCATGTAGAAATCTCACCTTGAAGTGCAGTTTCCCCAGTCGAAGTAATAAGGTGTGTGTTGAAATATTGCTCCCGAATCGGCTCAGTTCGTTGAGTCCGCGGCGTTCTCTCGTGTTCCTGACAGCCAATGGGAGGCGAGGGAGGCAGAGTGCTTACAGTTCCTGTGGTTCCAAAGAGGCTCATCTGCCATGTTAATAACAGGAGGCTGATCTCACCAGCTCTTGTGGATATCTCTCTTTCTGTCTTTTACTCTCTTCCTCCCTCTTTCTTTCTCTCTTTCCTGCTTTTGCTCTCTTCCTGTCTTCCCCTCTCCCTCTCAATCTTTCCCAGTAACCTCTCCTCTTTCTTTCCCGCTCCATCTCTCCATTCCTCCCTCTCTCTCTCTTCTCACTTTCTCTCCCACTTCTTGTTTCTCTCTGTCTCTCTATCCTTCCCTCTCTATCTCTCCTTCCCTCCCTCTCTCCCATGCTCCAAGCTGGATCCAGGGATTTATTTCTGGGCCTCGTTGTGAGGCGGAGGAGGACGGCACATTGTGAGGAAGAGGAGGATGGTACGAGGTCCCTGCTGGGCCCTCTGCCTGAGAGACAGCAGCTCTGATCGATAACCGGGGAGAGGAACGGCTTCATTCACTTACCGCCGTCCTGTAGAGGAAATGACTTACACCGCCATAATTAATTCAGACTGATCCACGCCATTTACATATGAGTCCCGTTTGAGACCTGGCCTTTAGAACGCAGCTTAAACGCTTTACCGTCAGACTGTCTCGCAGGTCATGCAGATCGTCGCCTGAGTTCTACAGTCTACGGTTTTCGGTTTTACAATTTGTGCTTTAGTTTGAGAAGGTTGTTTAAAGGGGAACGGCTTGCATCACTTTAATTAAAAGGTCTTTGTGAAGTGAATCATTATCATCCAATTAGACAGGCCAGTGTACAACAAGGTCATATGAGAAAGTAAGATAAGTCCTTTAGTTAACTGTCTGATGTAAATATCCCACTGAAAATATTAGTAAGGACCGGAAACACAAAACGCCAGTCAGACCGACTCAGATAACACTCTGATTGACAGGACCCTAAACTGTCTGTGATTGGGGGAGCAGCATTTGGATTGGATGACGGTTGTGGAATGTTTTGTTTTGCTGTCGTATGTTTGTCATACGTGTGTGTGTGTGTGTGTGTGTGTGTGTGTGTGTGTGTGTGTGTGTGTGTGTGTGTGTGTGTGTGTGTGTGTGTGTGTGTGTGTGTGTGTGCCTGTGCTTGTGTAAAATGGGTTGCGCTATAATAGCGTAATATCTCATCACTCCTCCTTAATCCTCCATTGCTGCTTCCTTGCATATTGATTCACAGACCTTTTAATTACCAAGTGAGACGATCAGTCAAACTGAAGCCCTCCAGATTTGTTTGGGTGTAATGCTTGCTTCTAATTGTGTTTTAAAGAGCCATTCTTTTTGAGACCGTGTTTAAGTGAATACAAAAAAAAAAAAAAAGTCCGTTCTCCAAAACTGGGAGTGGGGGGGCCTCCCTTCAAGCACAAAGGTTTCCGCTACGGCTACATTTCGGTGGCCAGTTAAGCTGCTCCTGTCAAGGCCAATTCGTAGTCGCCAAAAAAAAAAGTATGCGTACGGACGTCCGCAGGGTCCGCGCTGACCTAAATGACATCATAGCAGACCCAAAACGGACCCTTAGCGGACGTCCGCCTAGGCAGTCCGCGCAGCAGTATTTTTTCGTGTCCGCGCAGACCTGTCATTTCACCTACACGCTTCAGCGTACCGTCATCTTCTTCCATAAAGGACGCCATTGTTGTTTGCAATTTGCACGCAAAAATGATGGGAAATGTAGTCTACAAAGGGGGATTGGTAAGGCTTAACTATGGCGGACTGTCCGTCCGTGTGCGTGTCTGCTCCCTGTTTTAAACACTCTGTAACCGCCTTTAGTGTCTGCTAGGTCAGCCTGCATTTTTGAGGAAGCCGTGTAATAGTCGTGTAATAGTCTAGATGTGTAATAGTTGGATCTGTAACCAAAGGGGGTTGCGGGTTCAAAACCCACGTGAGAAACTGTGCCGCAGAACAAGGCGATTAGCCTGCACAGCTTCAGTGGATCTCTCCAGAGCATGTATTTCAATCTCCCAGCAAACAGAACATTTTTGTCATTTTCTGATCCCTTTAGCAAGAGAGGGAAATCCATGTAAGCTTCTAAGTGAATGAATAATGAATGAAGTATTCTGCGCTATTCGCTTCCAATGAAGTGATGAATATGAAGCTTAATCACAAACATCATGTCACTGGGTGGCAGGCAGGCACTCCGTTTTGACAGGGTCTGGTTGATGAGTTGAAAGCAGCATCCTTACCGTCAGGAGGTCAGCGGTCAAAGGTCATACAGTAGGTTTGCCAGTGTCCCCTGAAAGGACTCGTTCATGTTGGCTCTTCACGTGTGGAAACAAGGGATCAAATCCCCCCCCCCTCCCCCCAGTGCCCCTGTCTGGGGTCACACTACCATGCTGCTCACGTCATGTCTCGTGGTCAGTTAGGAATTAGCCACAGTGTGGGCTGCAAAAACAACTGAAAGGTACACCAGCCCCCATGTGAGTTGTGAACCCACCAAAAGCCCTCTTAGGCCAAATTTCACTCTGCCCAGTTTTGTATGCAAATCTGCAGTCTCTGACTTATTCAGACAATATTTGGACAGGGGCGTGATTAGCTGACTGGGAAATGACTCTGGGAAAAATAGCATGTTCGCTTAACCCTTTAAGGTATCAGACTGCAAATATGTGACGAGAGTGTTCTTAAATTAACATTCTAATGCTGATGTAACAATCACTAGCTGTAATATACAGCAACGGAGCTCTCGAACACTGACTTAGAATTTTGAAAAAAACATTCCAAAGAACCCACACTTCAAAGGGTTAAAGATCTGCAGAACCCCCCCCCCCCCACCCCCACCCCCAACCCCACAACACACAACCAGTTTCAGACTTTTTCCCTTTTTTTTTCTTTTTTTTTTTGGGAGAAAAAAAAAATTGCCTAAATGTTTTCCCCAGAACATGGCGCTCGTTCAACTTTAATGTTTTTTTCCTCTCATTACGCAGCCACATAATTATTGTGTGCTGTGTACAAATGAACATCGATTTCTCAGTACTGCTGTGGTTGTGCGATTTTTATCTGCCTTTGTGCTGTAAACGTATTTGACTGGTGGCATGCTTTCACTTTTATTTTAGCCTTAATTAGCTTTGGGTTCACTGGCACTGCTGTCATGCTTAGGAGTGGGTACATCGCAGGCTTTGGGCACGCTCGCTTACGGACACCCGGTACCCTCCCCGGGCGTATGATGGGCGGGGAACCGGGAAGGGCGTGACATCGCCTCTTGTCGTCGCTCCGTCAGAGCGGGCAGGGCCCGATTTAAATCGAGTGAGAACTCCGCCCGACCGCTACGTCACCCACCGACCAGGAAACCCCCTAATCGAGCACGGCCAGTGTATAGAGCAGTGGTTCCCAACCCTGGTCCTGGAGTACCCGTGTGTATGCTGGTTTTCGTTCCAACCACAATTGCAATACCAGAATTTTAACAAGCTGTTAATCTTTCTTAATTAGGTGTTTTTAATGTTTAGAGGGATTATTTACGTTCTTAAGCCACATTATGTTAGTAATAGCTATGCATGCCATGAAGACTAAAAGTCCAAGATTCACATTGTGTTGTATTGTAAACAATTAAAAGGAGGTAAAAAATGTTTTAACTGATCAAATTAAAGACTGAGGTGAATCAATAGGCTCATAATTGGTGAAATTGTGGACACATGGCCAATAAAACTAACCGTTTGGTAAATAATGAAGAATTCAAAGACAAAGCAAATGATAACGAGCCAAACCTGCATTGTGTTAAGGAAAAAATTATGAAGGAACTTAAACTTGCGTTCAATTACCTAATTAGGAGCCTAATCACCTGAGTTGTTACTTCTTCTTTGTAATTGTTTGCAATATAACACAATGAGCATAATGAACATGGGTTTTTTTTTCTTCATGGCATGCATAGCTATTGCTAACATAACGTGGCTTAAGAGAGTAAAGAGTTTAAAGTGTTCTCTCTATACAATAAAAACACCTAATTAAGAAAAAATAACAGCTTGTTAAAATTCTGGTATTGCAATTGTGGTTGGAACGAAAACCAGCATACACAGGGGTACTCCAGAACCAGGGTTGGGAACCACTGGTATAGAGGCCAGGAAACCCCCTAATCGAGCACGGCCAGTGTATAGAGGCCAGGAAACCGAAGGGCTTTGGATTCACATGGTTAGCATGTAGCCGTGCTACAGACTCAGCAACGGGGGAAATCAAATGACATAAATGAATTGAGTCTTGCGACCACCTTGGACTACTTTCCTGGGACTGCCAGGACTGGGATTACTAACCACTCAAGACGATGAACATTTTGGGGAGCTGATATTGCTGTTCAAACTTACTTAGCCCATGGCTTTTAGCCAACCGGATCTTTGTATCGTCAACAGCCTGTCAAATCTGTTTGTACACTTTTCTGCTCAACGCGGGCCCAAATTCCTTACTGCAAAAAGCATTGAAACAACTTTAATTCCTGGAAATTGACAAATGGCCAAAACAACAAAAACTGCTCCTAAAATTCTAATCTTATTAACAAACATTTTGGATTTAGGATTAGACTGCCATCAGGGAAGTGTTGTCTGCCATAAAACCAGCAGGATTTTGCATTGGTTCCAATGGGAGGTCTGCACCACATACTGATATGCACAATGCCGGCTCCCTTCATTTAATTTCCTGGATTACAGGGCTTGGATAAGCCGAGACCGTGATCCACCTATCCAGTTAATATGCATATTTATGCTTTCTGCACACGCGCTAAAATGACCTTGTGCTGTGCCTGCCTAGTGTGTGACTAAAACCTCTGGAACCATGTTCATAAAATGCATCCGAGCCCTGATCTAGGATCAGTATTGCCTTTTATCTCATAATGGATAAGGTTGGACATGGATGGAAGAATCTTATCCCAGATCCTGGATTTTCAGTAGGCGGTCCACTGACCCCTGGGGGGTCCTGGAAGGTACTGCAGGGGGCCCCTGGCCAGACTTGAGGCGATATTTAGATTTTGGAAAAATCTAATCCCTTTTTTAAGGGATTAAATCTAAAAAAAAAAATCTAATCCCTGGATGCCTTTAGGCCTGGCTGGAGGTCCCTGGAACAGAACCGTTTGAAAACCTGACCACTTTTTGAATGTATGTAGTTTGGACAAATTCAGAATGTTTTTACAGCATGACTGATGGATCAACTAATAGGCACATGTCACCATTTCAAAGAAAAGGTGTCTAATATTCTTTACAGTCTTCTACAGTCTTTATTTTCAATGGTCCAAATTGGTTTTCAGTGCATCTTCCACAAGCATTGCACTTGGAATTCAGTCTAGTTTATAGCTGTTTATATCAGGAAGTTTGCCATCCCTCTCTATTGGTTGAACCACAATCCTGTGCTTTTATTTAAAACAAACGTCTCGACTTGCTTTTTTTGCTGTTGTACTTTCGCCTCGAGCAATTTAACAAGGTCAAAATTATTCTAATTAGGTCGGGAAGCCACAATTATCGTCGGAGGCGCAGTTCGGTGAGACTCAGCCTTCTGCTCGTGTAATTATCTCCCGGGCCTAAAACATGTCAGTTATCCCAGCCAAAGGGGCTCATTTGCGACAACATGTTGAGCGCAAAACAATAACTGCGATTGTGCAGCGGTGTGCCATATTCTTCTCTCCTTGTCCGTGAATGATCTTGACGCGCGCCGTGAGATTACGGCGGCGGGCTTTCGTAAGCGGGAAGTCTCTGCCGTCTGAGATTGGAGATGGGAAAATATCCTCCCCGTTGACGTTGCGTGTGGGATTTTTATTTTATACCTTTTTTCTTTGTTTGTTTTGGGAAAAATAACCCCTGGAAGAGCGGACAGACCCGTATCCCTCATTCCCCATCTTGTTTTCGAGTGTGGGGTTCCACACCGTTATCAGCACATTTATCAAGCTCTTCTGGTGAGAGTAGATGACAACAGATGGCCATTACGGCTTTAGTTTCTCCTTACCGCTGGATGCTACCAAGGGAGGCATTACACAACTGACAAGACGGAGCGTCGAAGTTCGCTCTCCGCATCATTTTTTCCCGCCATTATCCCCGTTTCCCGTTTTGTTTTTGCACGGCGGCGCGGGGGTGGTGGGTTTGGAAGGAGAACACACACGCGTTCACGTTCTGTCCTCCTGATTGGCTCTTGAGACGTTCTGAGGGAAAGCCCCCCCCCCCCCCCCCCCCCCCCCGTGACTGGCAGAATTAAGTACTCAGATAAACGAGCGGTCGGCTCAATAAAAAGCCGGCATCGTAACCGAGCGTAAAGATGGCGTTTCTGGTTCTGACTCTCCCGCCAGGCCTGGGATGAAAGCCCTGAAACGCCCACGACGGACTGCTCTCCTTCGTCGGCTTTGCACGCATCAAATTTTTCTGCCGCCCGGGCAAAAGCGGGCATTCAGAGTTAGCTGGATTTATCTCCAGCTGTGCGGTTATTAGTCCGGGGCTTTTGCGCTGATGTGCAGACTTTTCTTTGGGAGTTATCGGCATTCCCGCCTCTTCAAAGTGGGGGAAAAGGGGCCAGCGGAGAATCCATTCCCGGATCATCCCAGACGCGTGAATATTTAGTGCCGGCCAATCGCTCTCATGTCCTGTGTGTCATCGGATTTATCCCCCCACCCCCCCCCCCCACCTCCCCCTCCTTTGTTTCTCTGGCCCGCCTGCTCCCCCGATCCGTTTTGTGGGAAAAGCACAGAGGCGCAGGGATTTCTGACGGATTACCGGCTCTGAGACGGCTGAGACTTACCGATCTCCTGCTCAGAGAAGCCCCTCTCTGTTTACAGCCAGAGCCTCTGCGTTCAAGGCCTGCCCTGTGTGTGTTTGCGTGCGTTTGCATATGTGTGTGTTTGTGTTTTAGCATGCTTGTGTGTGTGCATGTGCGTGTGTGCGTGCACACGAGTGTCCATGCTACAGCACAACCTTCCTGGAGGGGTTTGAAGTCATTCTGGCACTGTGTTTATTTAAAGACAAGTAGAGAAGTGCCAGGGACAGGGAGCCTCTTGCTTTCTTCTGATTGGTCAGCAAAGCTGATGGTTTATGTCCTTTCAATTTAAGTAGGAGGCCGGGGGGGGGGGGTGTGATGGAGGGAATCAAAGCTCCCTCTTTGCCATGGATTTCAATTTATTCTTAACCCCACCTGAAATAGCACCTTCTAATGAAACAAGTTGGAGAGAGCAGAATGTGTTTTTTTTTGTTGTTTTTTGGCAGGTTTACATGAGGTTTCAAGAAGATGTTCATTCTCTGGTATCACAAAGTAAATAGTGGAACGAGACATGAAGTGCACCTCCATTTTAGTTGGTGTCTGTCTCTATATGTATTTATAATTTGCTTCTCTCTCTTCAAAGCATTAAGAATGGCGCAGTATTTGTGAGCATTTGGCCGTATGTGTAAATTGTCTCTCAATGCAAGGCAATAGAGAAGTTTGCTGAAAACCATTCGAAAGCTCTTTGGCAAGTCCACAGGGTAGCAGTTTACAAACACTTGAAAGATTAATTACAGTTATTAAAAAAAAAATTTAAAAAAAATGTCGCACATTGTGATGAATCCTGTGCCCATATTTTGAACAACTCTGAGATTTCTATTCCCAGAATCCTCGTAGAAGTTTATTTTCAAAGTTTTGCATTGTTTTAAAGGAGTCATTTGTTTGCATAAAAAAAATGACTGTTTTATTATGCGCTAGATACTGTACACTATATAGTGGATGTACATAAAGACATTAAATATTGAAGAGTTTATTATTTTTTTATTTTATTAAAAATATGCTGCAAGTGCTACATTTAGTGCAGGCTTTTAAGCAGTGCTTGGGCCTCTTCTGATTGGTGGGATTGGGATAGGGGTGGAGCCCAGTTATTTTAACCTGCTTTCATGTCCTGTGGGTTCTGAGATGGAAATGGGAGACTCCTTCCAGGTCCCATCAAAGAGATTACATCCATAAATAATGCAACATCTTCACTTCTTAAATCAATACAGTTTAATTGAAAACTGTTTATTCTTGAAACCGTGATTTGTGATAATGATAATTAAAAATGTAAAGCTAAAATAATTAAATCCTGACGGACATGTTGTGGTGTCATACTCTCTTGTGTCGCATGTTGGAAGCTTGTTCTGAACACGCGCAAATGCTCTGGAAGGGATAACGCTTTAATTACACTGTAGCATTGATGGAAATGCATTGTGGGTAGATTGATTGCAGTGTAATGGGCAGGGTTAAAGATGATGACACACCACATCCCATTTTTTAAAGCACTAAATTTAGTCTAGTTCGCATAACGCTAAACTGTTCTATGACTGCGGTTACTTAGTGGTTCTGATTTGATTTGCTTTTTATTAAGCCTTAGCTGTTTTTAATTTAGGCTCTTCATTTAGCTGATATTTGTACTCAGGGCTATTTTAGCATGATGCATAAAGTGCTGGTCATAAGTCCTACAACAGAAAGGGTAAGGGTGCAGAATATCAAGTAGGCTAACTCTGGGTGTGTTATTTTTACTGTGGTTTTAAGACGCACAACATTAGGTCTGAAAACGCACAGATGATGTTATGAGCGTGTGTATTTGTGACTGCGTGGACAACACCCTAATGCCCGGAGTCAGGAGATGTCTTCTAACAATAGTGTTTTGGAACTAATCAGGCAGGAGTCAACGTCTCACCCCCCCCCCCCCCCCCCCCCTACGGTGAATTATTGTAAACGTAAAATGCATTGTTGCTTGTTATAAATGCATAGAAGAGGAGTGCTTTTTTTTGTGAGAAGGAAATGTAAGACAAGCGAAGATTCCTGAGGGCACACTTTGTTTGGATGTGTAGGGTCTGGTCCCATCCATGCACTAGAACAGTGCCTTAACAGATACCAGTCTGTGGGTCCCATCCATGCACTAGAACAGTGCCATAACACATACCAGTTTGTGGGTCCCATCCATGCACTAGAACAGAGCCTTATCAGATACCAGTCTGTGGGTCCCATCCATGCACTAGAACAGTGCCATAACACATACCAGTTTGTGGGTCCCATCCATGCACTAGAACAGAGCCTTAACAGATACCAGTCTGTAGGTCCCATCCATGCACTAGAACAGTGCCATAACACATACCAGTTTGTGGGTCCCATCCATGCACTAGAACAGAGCCTTAACAGATACCAGTCTGTGGGTCCCATCCATGCACTAGAACAGTGCCTTAACAGATACCAGTCTGTGGGTCCCATCCATGCACTAGAACAGTGCCATAACACATACCAGTTTGTGGGTCCCATCCATGCACTAGAACAGAGCCTTAACAGATACCAGTCTGTGGGTCCCATCCATGCACTAGAACAGTGCCTTAACAGATACCAGTTTGTGGGTCCCATCCATGCACTAGAACAGTGCCATAACACATACCAGTTTGTGGGTCCCATCCACACACTGGAACAGTGCCTTAACAGATACCAGCCCATGGGGCCCATCCACACACTGGAACAGTGCCTTAACAGATACCAGACTGTGGGTCCCATCCATGCACTAGAACAGTGCCTTAACCGGATGAGCCACCCAACAACCCCATATATTTCAGACACCAGCACCAGCTGCTGTCTCATGGCACTGGGTGTAAATCTGCTGAAAATTGTCTACAATTTATTTTCATTTCCCCGCATCATAATAATAACCAAATCTAATGCTCCCTCACAAGTCATTGTTGTCAGTAATAAGTGATTGCATTCTGGAAAACTCTTTAAATTTTCGGTTTAATGTACGGAAGAGGCTCAGGAGAGAATGTCTGGTCCTTCAGAGCCTTCATATCCTGATTGTTGTGTATTCTAGTTGAGAATGCAGAGATTAATTAAAAGCAAATACAGTCGCTAACAGGGCTAATTTTGCACGCTTGCAGTGACGTGATTGGGAATCCGCCTCGCTGCGTGTAAGCAGTGGAGGTTCTCATTAGCAGAACTGTCAGAGAAGCTAACATCGTGCCGCGCTGACTTTTGTCATCGTGTTGAGAGGATCATTTGCAGGCATCTTACGCACTTTGCCACCAGCAGTTGGTTGTGAGGACATCATGAAAGCAGTCAGTGCTTGTGAGGACATTGAGAAAGGCAGTCAGTGCTTGTGAGGACATTGTGATAGGTAGTCAGTGCTTGTGAGGACATTGTGATAGGCAGTCAGTGCTTGTGAGGACATTGTGAAAGGCAGTCAGTGCTTGTGATGACATTGTGATAGGCAGTCAGTGCTTGTGAGGACATTGTGATAGGCAGTCAGTGCTTGTGAGGACATTGTGAAAGGCAGTCAGTGCTTGTGAGGACATTGTGAAAGGCAGTCAGTGCTTGTGAGGACATTGTGAAAGGCAGTCAGTGCTTATGAGGACATTGTGAAAGGCAGTCAGTGCTTGTGAGGACATTGTGAAAGGCAGTCAGTGCTTGTGAGGACATTGTGATAGGCAGTCAGTGCTTGTGAGGACATTGTGAAAGGCAGTCAGTGCTTGTGAGGACATTGTGATAGGCAGTCAGTGCTTGTGAGGACATTGTGAAAGGCAGTCAGTGCTTATGAGGACGTCATGATAGACAGTCGGTGATGTTCTCTGGAAAGCAGAATGATCCCATCAGCACTTTACTGTACGCTAATCATTTCACATGGGGGCCCATTTCTAAGCGGAGCAGAAATGCGGTTTCCAGAGAAAAGTCAATAAGTATTTGAAAATGTACCGCAAAGCTGTGCTTAGTTGGCGGTGCTTTACGGGTGATTTTGAAATACTTCACAAGCACGAAAACCTTTCCCAGGGCTTCCTTATCTGAGAACTACTCCAGGTGTGTAATATCCCAATCTGCATCGTATTTCTTCAGTATCTTATAAACCACCGATCAAATATTTCACCGTGATCCTATTAATACCTACACCCTCTTGAGAATGTATATCCAGTTTACAGTCTACGCTGCACTGGAGATATAAACCAGAGTTCGATTTGTTTCTTTGTATTTGTTCCTGAATGTTTTATTGCTTGGCCAAACCTAAGAGCGCAGGAAGTTGATTATTAAGTGAACATGCCATGTAGTTTTTACTTTCGTAGTAAACGGCGCGAGTGGCTACTCTTGTAAAAGTATTTGTTAAATGTGATTCTAGCTTTAAGACCTCTTGTGGGCCCATTAAAGTTTTGTGTTTCGCTGACCGCCTTTGAAAATTGGGCAAAATTAACCATTGTCTCTGGATGCTTTCACACAAGACGCAAGGGGACTATCTTTCCTAAAACCAAAATTAAGGGGCAAAGCTTAATAAAAGCCCCCCACCTCCCAAATTCATCTAAAGTAATAATCACGCCCAACCCTGAACCATCTGTCCATAAATGACAAACCGGATTGTTCTACGGTTGACTTACAGGCTATAAATATCTCAGCAGACCGGCTCAAGGATGCTCTTCAGAACAGTAACAGAAAAGTTTCTTAAAATGCAATCCCCTCCCGGTTGTGGCTACAGGCCCTCTGTGGGTCCTTTGTGGGGACCCATAAAGACTCTGGATTCTTATTAGCCTTACAGGTCCCACATTGCATAGTAAAGGTAGACGGGTTATTAATCCAGAATGTAAACAAAGCTGCCTACTAAATGAGCTTGAAGCTCACATCTCTCAACTGAGAGACAATAGCTGGACTAATGGCGAAAAACTAATTTTCTTTTAACTACAGTACTGAGCGTGGAAGACTGGGCTCGGTTTTCCTTTATTCTGTTATTATTATTCTATTATTAGGCTCTTATTATTCTATGGCTGCTACAACAGAGGATGTTTCCAAGGCTCTCTCTGAAATAGAAAGCAAAACCTTCAAAAAAAAAAATTCTGTGTGACTGAACTGTCATCTTACAATGCAGTAATTTTTTTCCTTTGAATAAAAAAAATAAAATAAATAAAATAATAATTCCAAGAGAGGAAATCCTTTATGAATTATCAGGTCATCCATCGGTGAATGAACACACTAAAAAAAAAAAAAAATCCCCTCCCAAAAAAAGCCATGTTGAGCAGACTTAAGAGAACTGTTTATGAAATAATGAAGAGATATTCCACAGGATGTAAACTGTATTTCTGCAGATCGCACTCCTTCAACAATACATTTCTGTAGCTTATAACTTAAGCGGGTGTGTGTAGTGTGTAGTGTGTGTGCGCGTTTGAAACGGTCGAGGTTCTGAGGCCTATAATTAATGCAGCCTGTCCTCTTAATAGCTCTGTAAACAGTGATTTGGAGCCATGGGGTCCCGCTGCACGCTGTGTCGTGATGACGGTTCCAAAGAATGGAGAGAGCGGAGGCGCTCGACCAGGGAAGAAGGGGCATCTGCATGTTATCCATCATCCGTAAAACAGCCATTGTTTTTACAGATGGCCTTGTAAGTCGGCACCAATGTTTCTGCTCAGAAACGTGTTCGCGGTTCAGACTGTGTGCACGTTGTAAAATGTGCAGAAGATGTAGGCCTGTACCTTCCTTATTAGGCTGCTGATATCTGATTTGAGGTGTGTGTGTGTGTGTGTGTGTGTGTGTGTGTGTGTGTGTGTGTGTGTGTGTGTGTGTGTTTTTATGTGTGTTGGTGTCTGCGTCAGCCGTAATGAAAACATGCCACTGTGAGCTCGTACCGATAAAGGATTTTAAGCCTGCAGCGTGGCATTAAAATTCTACAGGTGTTTCCGTTTTTGCCAGTGAAGTTTGTTTGAATTTTTATAGCGTGTCCTCCATTTTGGAGCGCAAAACAATGAGCCTGAATTGAAAATATCTGCTTTTGTTTAGATTAGTTAATTGCATCGACCGGCCTTTATTGTCAATGACGCAATGTGTGCGTATGCGTGCGTGTGCGTGCGTGAGTGTGGTTGTGTGTGTGTGGGATGTGGTTGTGTGTGTGTGTGTGTGTGTGTGTGTGGGGTGTGGTTGTGTGTGCTTGTGTATGTGTGTATCTGCTCGTGCGGCCGTGTTTATGAGGAAGTAGCGAATTGAATATTTCATGTCTAGGCTGTGTGGCTGTGCTATTATATTCCCTGCAGTTTTTTTTTCTTCCTTTTGTTTCATGTTGAATTTATTGGCTGCGAAACCCCATTGGAATTCTGGGTGCCTTTGTATCGACAAGTGCAGTACATTACAGGAACGACCGGCCCATACCTGATGAACTACAACGCTTTTTTCGGCTCGCATTATTTTAGATGCACTTCCTCCTCCGTGTACTTATTCTGTCTGTCTTACGGATCTGGACCCGTGAGCCTTTTAAAATGGGATATTTTATGCATAGATTTGCCCGTCCATAACGTTCATAAAACATTCATAAGTCACGAAATGCTAACTGCTGCGAGAACTCTCCGTGATATATTCATAACCTTTTGATTTCATTAAAATAGAGAAAGGGAAAGGATTCATCTTGACCGGTCTGAGACGTTTATTACAGGTGGTACAAAGGCTGGCTTGTCAGACATGCACACATGCTCTCCGTCTTTGAACAGGACAGATATAGCCTAATTTTGATGTGTGAATCTTGATGGAAGATGGTGTTGGTGAGATGTTTGCCAATGGAGCGAGGGAGGGGGGGGGGGGGGTCGGGGTTGGGGCAAAAGCCAATAGGATATCTACTTAGAGTGGTAGTGGTGGTGGTATGCACCTTGAGTGGCAGGCCTGATTTGGAAAGTTAGAAATGATGCATTGCAGTTTTAATCCATCTACAGTGGGTTCCATAAGCAGTAGTGCTTACTATATGTTACTGTTGTGCTGTAAACATTTCTCTGGTCAGAGTTTGAGGTCCAGTTGGGGTTCAGGTAGATTCTTTACACCCCTCTCTCTGTGAGCTCAACCCTTGCTCTGTTCAGTTCAGTTCTGATTCATATCCCAGTGAAGCCCGCATCTGCCTGGAGTCCCACCACATGGAATTATTCATAGCATGCTCAACCAAAACCGCGATTTAAAAACCCGCCAGATTCATATAATACAGGTATTTCCCCAATTTACTGTACCTTTTACCGGATTCATTTGCTGTATTTTGTTTGCTTTGTCATTAGTCCATATATTTGCGGGTGATGGTGGGAGGCAGGCATATTTTTTTAATGTTCTGCATATTTGCTAATGTAGCTGTGCTTACAGGAATCGTTCCTGGCAGATGAACATTTGGGAACATAATTTATCCCTGATAACTCCCGGATCGTCTGGTTAGTCTCAGTCAGGTATCCAGGGGGGAGTTGGGAAGGCGGCAGCTGGCTATTCTTCCTTGTTGTTTCCAATAGCCTAACAATTCCCTAATGGGTCGTTTTGGCGGAAATCCACCTGACCCTGAGTTTCTGATCATCCAGGCACTGCTGTTCACACTGTGACATTTTATATGACCAAATTCCTATAGATTTGCATATGTAAAAAAAATTATAATAATTTGTATTATTCCTGTTGCTTTTAGTCTAAAGGGAGGATCTTGATTTTTTTACTGACTTTTTAAAAAAAACATTTTTTATAAAAGGAAGGATTGCTAAACCATGTTTAAATAACAAGTCTATATTTTACTTTATGTCAGCTTGCCACAACTGCAATCTGTTGCTTATCCAAATTATAAATGTGGTTATAATTCAAGAAACCACCGCTGCTAAGAAAGTGTCTGGGTTGGACCTCAGTTTGTACTGAAAACAAACACAAAGAAAGACGTTTCTGGAACAAATGTATTGAAATTGACAAGAATAAATGGTTTTTGTGTTTACTATGTACATACTTAGCTTAAAGTTTAATGAAAACTATGGTAGTTTACTTAACCTTATGTAATCCTGCTGTCTGGCATTCGAACTGAAGTATTAAAAAATACAAATGTCCATGAATCAGTTTCTAAAATATACACTATGGAAAGAAATGTTTTTGAAACTAAATCCAAACATGGATATTTTACTAAACTTTAAAACTTGGGTAAACTTTTTGTGTGATTGAAAAATGGCAAATTCTTGAAAGGGGAGAGAGAATAGTGATTTTAAAAATATATACAGTTGCATTTACTGTAGAATTGTATTATAACCCGCATAATACTATTTTCTGGCTAGAAATACAGCAGTAATGTTCATAATTAAGTTTAAACCTGACATGATTATGCTACTGCTGAGCTGAATTACAGCAGGGCATGATATTGTTAACTGGAAGGTCTTGCGAATGCTTTATTTTGTGTGTTAATGGGAGTGTGTGTGCTGCATTAGTTTAAGATGTTGTCTTTAATTTCCTTGCGCTGTGATACGCCACACAGTTCCTTGGTAGCCAGTCTCACAGACCAGCTCGGGTTACTGTCTCATGGTTTGTAATACAGAAGTGGCGTTCGAGTGTTTATATCAGCCATCTGTCAAAGACAAAGCCTCCGGTAAGAATCTGGTCTGAATTGATTTTGGGCACCTGCAGTGTAGCTGGTCGTACGTGGGTTGAGGATATACGGTAGCCTTTCTGTCGTTTTACTCCCACGGTTGTTAATAAATTCAATTCAATTCAATTCAATTCAATTTTATTTGTATAGCGCTTTTTACAGAGAACTGTCACAAAGACGCTGCACAGGGAAACAGAAGGAAAATTGAGCAAAAAAAGAGAGAGCAGACCAGAACAGCACCCGAACCAAAAGTTTGACCCTTTTGAGACTGGATAGTTGGCTCCCTTCTGAATAGTATACCTAGTATTTTTTTTTAGAGCTTTTTTTTTGTTTGTTTTTTTGTTGAAAAAAACAATTGGAAAAAAAGAATTGAAATTCAGTAAGTTCAAGTTCAAAGGTAAAGCAGTGAAGTTGAAGAGCGGAGGGTAGAGGCAGTGATCTTATCTTATGAATATTCAGTTATAGGGGACAATTTGTTTGGTACTTTTGTAGGCGCCGAGGTTTGGATTTCAAAGAGATCAGAGTATCTGAATAGACAGCAGCAGAAACTGCTCTGCCCCATTGAGGAAGCATAAAAGATTCCACGGGTAACCATTGATGTTTCTATGGCAACCAGCCCATATTATAAAGTCTAGTTTGGGGGAAAAGATGAGTGACTGGCTAATGGGGGGGGAAAGAAAAAAAAAAAAGATTTTGTGAAATTGATGAATGGTTTGAAACGGCAAAGTCCATTTCTGTGGTTTAAATTAGATGTAAATCTCAGAAAATGCTACATAATGCTTTTCCGCGCCGCGCAATCGGAACTGATCTTATAATGGGTAATTCTTTGGGAGCGGAGCCATTATAATTGTGCCTGAGAAAACATGGAAGCCTCTCCTAGCTCCGCGTACGCCTCCCTGCACCCTGGCTCGCTCCGAGCGGAAACAAAAACAAAAGACGTTGCTCATTGTTTGCCGACGGGGCTTATGTAACTCTCTGCCGTTCCCCGTTCTGCGGTGTTTGGGCTTTTCAGCCGCCCCATTCAATTAAACGGAGGGCGACGAGTGGCCAGCATTGTGCCGTCGCCAGAGTGATGAAATCTCACAGCGGAGGAGGAAGTCAGGCAGGAAGGCGTTGTGTAAATGGGAGATTCAATATTATCGATTTCAGGTAGAGGCCGGCGAAGAGACGTTTGCCACCGTGGCAGCTGAACTTTTATACAAGTAACAATCAACGTGTTAATGCCTGGGTTTTCAGAAGGGGGTTCTTGAAGGTACTGTAGGGGGTCCCTGGCCAGACGTCATATGCAATGACTATATACAGATTCGGGGAAATATTTCAAAATATAAAACCGTTTTTAACTTCTGATGGTGGGGGGGGGGGGGGTCCCCTGGATGCCTTGGAGCCTGGATGGGGTCCCTGGATCTGAAGAAGTTGAAAACCCCCTGTGTCACAGCATAATGTTACTTGTGTAATGTGCATCGTACGTTTAACGTGTCCGTCTGGCGTTGGAATTGCGTTGCGTGTTCTGCGTCATGCTATGTGACCGTGGCGCTGGAGATGAGGGCCCACCCTATTGGATTTCTGATTCCTGCCGCAGTGACAGGTTTTCTTTCACCTGAATCGGAGTGTAAATGAAGCTTGTGCTCCGTGTCGGTATGGCCACTTGGTTGCCATAGAAGCGAGCCTTTTTTTTTTTTTTTTTTTTGACAGGTTCGTGGAGACTGTGTGCCAAAATGGCTCTGCCCGGGAAGGGCTGGGTGTTCGATCTCGCCTGTGTGATATCACGGGCAACCATGCATGGCAGAACGACTCATTCGTTTTTTTGGATCTGATCCCAAATCTGCTCTTTGTCACACGACACACTATAATTCTGGTAGCAATGTATGCATTTCCTGCATATTTATTTCAGAGAATGGTCTACACCAAACCAACAAAAAAAAAAAAACTGTAAACCAAAACATTCGTGACACTGATATGTTTTCATATAGTTTCATATTCTGGCACTTTACCTGGTAAAAGTGAAACAAAACACACAGGCAAAATATATAAATATATAATATATAAATATGTCTTTTTACATATTTAGGTTTTTAATAAATCACACTAACATATCTTGTATTTCCAAACGAATCCTCTCCTGGGGTTGGTGGTTGAAGAAAAAGGCCTTGGGACAGTGGTCAGGTCATCATGTTGGCTCAGATTTTCAAAGTGAGTACATCTTTAAAAAAAAAAAAAAAGTACACTGAGCTGCTTGCCCCAGTAGAAGCTCAGTGTAGAGCCCAGTGTCGGCGGTTTGTCCCTGTTTGATACACTGAGCTGCTTGCCCCAGTAGAAGCACTGTGTAGAGCCCAGTGTCGGCGGTTTGTCCCTGTTTGATACACTGAGCTGCTTGCCCTAGTAGAAGCACAGTGTAGAGCCCAGTGTAGGCGGTTTGTCCCTGTTTGTAAGTGCATCTATTTGTGGACATTCATTAAAAAATCAACAGCTCCCCAATCCCTGCGATTCCGTCTTAGCCCTATCCACCGTCAGGTTCCTCGTCTAACCAGAGAGGCAGCCGCTGACCTCTTGACCCTCTCACCCTTAAGTGCCAAACGGGTCACTTTCATTAACAGGGTCGTGCGGATGCTCGATGTGGGATTCTTCCATCAGTCACAGTGTTCTCCCAAGTACCTTCAAAGAGCCCTTGAGTTGTGGATTTTTGGGCCTGTGTATGGCCTGCGTCTTTTTGACATGGGTACTGGCTCATCGATTTATGCAAGTAGCGGCTCCTATCTGGCAACAAGATCACGCGGGCACTGACCTAATTTACATTTTTTTTTTTTTTTTTTTTGGGGGTTTAATTTTCTGTTAATCCTCATGGGGCTTGGGAGCTGACCCCAGAGGCCACCTCTCACAGCTGGACCCCTCTCCCATGAGCGCATCCCGCGATACCGCGGGCAGGCCGGTCCTCTGGAATCCCAATGAGCGAACACAAACCAATTAACCAACCACGGACAAAAGGCCACAGCGGCCTGATGCTAATGGAATCTATCAGGCGCTTACGGATGCGGGAACTGCCATTCCGGGTAACGGTTTATCCTTTTCAGTTCTGGTGGAAAAACAGTTTGAACATTTTCAAATGTTCTTCATGAGAAGGCTTAGCGAATCATAAAGGCACACCGTTACACTGTTGCAGTCTGGCCCTGACCACAGCCAGGGCAGAAGGGTGAAACCGTAAGCCGATATTAGATGGCTGTTAGAATGTGGGCTCACTCGAGCACCTTACCTCAAAGCACTACTCTTACTTAATGTCAAATATCCCTTCACCACCCGTGGAGAAATAGGTCATTTATCAGTTACTGAGAACTGACTAAAGGCTCCTAGTTTTGTGCTCTACAGCCTGGAAAATCGTATGTAAAAAATATTCCAACTTCAAAGTCGACTGACCCAAGAAATGAGGAGACCTGCAGGAGTGCGCAGGGCCTAAGAGCTACTTTTAATGAACAGGGTAAGACTTTCGTTTTGACGTCTGCGATGACCCGTGTTTACGTCTCCTCCTTCTGTGGGCTAGTCTGTTGCCTGGGTTACTTGGGTGAGGAGTCTTGTCGTACGTGGGTGCACGTGGCGTAGGCTACATTGCAGCACTTGGAAGGTGTAAGGCATTAACGCTCGCTTTTAAAGGTGAGGGGTTCTGGCAGTCCGATGCACTGTTTTAGGGCTCCCTCTTTGCTCTCCGTTTTCCGTGTGTCCTCTCTCTCTGAGTAACCTCAATGTAGTTAACACCAAAAAGAACATCTGGGCTACGCTCTGCAAATATAAGCCAAGGAATATGTTCGGCTGGATGTCAAGTACAACGTACACTTCCTTCTTAATAGGTTATTCTTTTAATAACTCATGCAAGCAGTAAGAAAATCAAAATACTTGGTAAAGAAACAGATCGCTTTTTTAATAATCCAATTGGCTTTTGACAGATGTAATGTTCTCTTCGATAAAACAGGCTGACAAGAATTATTTAGGTTGATCTAAATGGGGTGCATGCAGTAATATTGTTGTTCAATATTGGGCCGGCTGATTTAGTATTGAGCAGCGAGCACCCCTACTAATAATAATAATTTCATTCCAGTTGTGACCAAAATCATATAACAGCTTGGTGGCGCTTTAATGGTTGTAGTAATCACAGCACAATTACCGGTTTACTTTTCAGTATACAGCAGTTGTAATTAAATCAGTGAGGCTATCTTTTTTTTTATCACATGCACAATGGTGTCTTGGGAAGGACCCCTTTTCAGTGCTTTGAGTGTAAAATATGACCTTGTAGTACATCCAAATGAAAAATCAGATTTCAATATGCATGAAGGGATAGCTAAACAAAATCTGTAATTATAATTAGGGGACTGGAATTGGTATGCGGTGATCAGAGATAAAGGCAAACATTCCCCGTTAAGCCCGTGACGTTTTTACTGTGTAAAATGAGACAGAAGTCGACATCTCTCCCCAGAATGCTCTCTGTTCTCACAATCCAGTGTTTCCTGTCAGATTTTTTTTTAAATTATTATAATTTTTTTTTACAACAACGTCCTTTACCAGAGGGTCCATTCCAAGATGTACGATAAGACATTCAGTCCGTTAGGCTAAAGGAAATGGCTTGAGATACTGGAAGCGGACAAGACTGCATATACGTATGCTACTACTGTATATATGGTCTATGTCCATTGTGAGAATATATGCTGTGGATATGCTGGGAGCTATGGTTACTGGGCTACCAAAGTCCCAGAAACCTCAAGGAATAACTGTAATTATACAATAAAAAAAAAAACTCATTATTTTTTGAAGCATAAGGTTGCAGGTTGGTCAATGCCGCCACTGTGTTTGATGATGGAAATTAATCTGAATTTCCTCAGAAAAACTGGCCCGAACACAACGGATAATGTTTAGCCTACAAAGGAAGCCAAGCGGGATGAGGGTGTCTCCTAAGCTAACTGATAATTTAATAAATAACCAGGCTTGTGTTTCACCTCCCAGTGAACTTGGTGACTAATTCCTCTGAGAAATTCCTCTCACCGCGTCTTTGAAAGAGCGTCCTGCTTTGTTTGTGCGGGTGAAAAAAAAGTTGTCGCAAAATTGATTGGCCCAAGACCACTGTGTCCGGTTTGCTCCGCATGTTGTCCTCCAAACGCTACGTTCATTAGCATAAACAACTTCAAAGTTTCCCCACACACGACACACATCTTCGTTTTTGGCGATGAGAAGATAGGGGAAAGCGCGTGGCAGACTTATAAAACCGCCTTATGAATATTTACTCCCTTGTCTAGGAGATATGCGCAGAGTCAGATGCTGTGTGCATGCCTAATTAATTCTGAAACAAAACCCAGCTCAGATAATACGAGGGGAATTATCACAGTCGTTGCATTCAGTCGGAGTACGAAAACTGCCCCCTGAAATAACAGACTAATTTAATTCACCGTATAAATCGGATGTTTATTTTCACCATTCTGTTTGAGCTTAACTACGTCTGGCTGTGTCTGAAATAAAGTGAACGAGTCTGAAAGCTTTTATAGAGTCACGGTCTCCACAGAGTCACTGTAATTAACAGATGAAATACACTACGTAAAGGACAGGAGTCCGTCAGAAGAGGGGAAATGAGAGAAGTTTGAGAGGAGCGTTTGCACTGCATAGCTCGAAGCCTTTACTGTTTTAAAAAAAAATTTTTATAACACTACCTCGCCTGTATCATTCTTCTCCATTTCTGACTCTAACAGACCAGTTGAGCTCTTACGGAGATGGGGATTTTTAAACTGTAGTGTACAAGTGCTGTCCTCAGGCCCATTGTGGACTTATTCACGGAAGCGCATGGATCAAAATAAAATGGCACTGTTTTTTGCCTGCAGTACAGAGTTTTATATGTGCTAGTTGCTTCGGCTTTCTGCATTGAAAATTTCATCTTCTGATGAAAGATATTTTAGAGTAGAAAATGAGAGTATTGTTACGAGCTAATGCGTATTGCAAAGCACAGGCCTATGTATTTGGGGAATTTTTGTATTTTCTAATTCCTTCACAGATACTGCTACTTGGATTGATTTTACAACCGAGGCCTTTCAGGCTAGAAATCTTATCTATTTCTGTGTATAGAGAGTAACACCTTTACCCACATCACATTTACCAGTTTACCACTGTGAACCAACACAATTTATTCCATCCATTATCTAACCTGCTTATTCCTCGTCAGGGTCACGGGAGGGCTGGAGCCTATCCCAGCATGCATTGGGTGCGGGACAGGAATACCTCCCCCCAACCCATCACAGGGCACACATTGACTCACACACTCATATCTATGGGCCATTTTGAGTCTCCAATTAGCCTAACCTGGATGGCTTTGGTCTGTGGGAGGAAACCGGAGTACCCAGAGGAAACCCACACGGACACAGGGAGAGCATGCAATGTCCACACAGAAAGGCCCCTGGCCGGGACCTTCTTGCTGTGAGGCGACAGTGCTATCCACTACACCCCAACCCAAGTTAATGGTATTTCTTAAGGATTTTGCAGCCAGTCATGTCTTGGCTGCAAAATTATTTCTTGAGGGTTGTTCTGGGCACAGCATGTAAAGTTCACATCGTAAATACATGAGCCTGCTCTTATAGTGCAGCATAGCATGCCATTAATAATAATAATAATAATAATAGTAATAATGATAAATTCACCACCTGCTGTCAGGTATGGCTTGAAGGGAGGCTGAAACTGAATTAATTGGCCATTATCAGAAGAGAATAGCAATACACACGTTTATTTTCTATTTTTTCAAGTAAATTTGGCACCAAACATGGGGCTGAGCATATCCAATTCCTACCCCAATTTGGAATGGCCAATGTCATAGCTTGACATTAATAATAATAATCTCTCTCTTTCACTCGCTTTCTCTTTCTCTCTCTCCTCTCTCTCTCCCCTCTCTCTCTCTCCCACTCCCCCCCTCATAGTGCGGCCTTCACAGAGAACTCTTAAGTGCTCTGGGTAATAATAACTAGAGAAAGGCTGCTCTCTGCAACCCCCGTCCCTCCTAATGAAAGCCGTGTTTGGTTAGTCATTATTAAGGAGTCTTTAAACGTGCAATCAACAGCAGGGACACCTGGTCATAAAAAGTCATAAAGTGGTACGAGCGGATGAACCAGCCCAGCCGTGTGTGTGGGGAGGGGTGGTTTAAGGCAGGCGGGTGAAGTCATTGTTTACCATGAGGAGAGACAGGGGTGAGGTGACCCCCCGCCCCCACCGACCCCCTACCCGGCTGGACAAAAAAAAAGCCAAGGCAAACAGCGCATTGAGGAAATGTCCGAATGCCTGGCCTCTCCGGATGAGCTTGACCCCCAGACCAAGCGCAAGCTGTTGCGGGAACGCCTTGGCTTGTTGAGCCCCATAAACAAAGTCTGGGAGGAGCTGTCAGTCAATCGGTCCGCCCGACAGCCGAAGTGCGCCCGCGTTTCGGAGTCTCGCTCGACGAACATAATCAGCCGCTACGGGAGGGGGGGAGGGGAGAGGAGACGACGTGGAGCCGACCTGACTTCCCCCCCCCCACCCCCCTCTTTATCAAGATTAAAGGCCTTTTTGAGGCGAAGGCCCACTTATCTCCTGCGTTGAGTCCGACGTTTTCGTTGGGGAGGGGCGGGGGATTCACGGAGTGTATAAATCGCGGCGGCTACAAAGCGCTTGTTTCTTGACGAGCACTTAAGTGCCAGACGGGACGGCGATCTGCATCCCATTGCCTTGATGATTTGTAGGGCGTGCGTTCGGGTTTGTCGTATTTCGACGTTCCACGACAACGGGGAGCGTATCCTACCCTCCGGATTTAATGGACGAAAAACCGAAACATTTTAAAACTAATCATAAACGTGTGTGCTGTACTTTATCTATCAGGCGACGGTGCACAGTCATGACCTTTGTCCCGTACTGTAGATACACATGTATTTGTAAAGATTTATGGGGTAGGGGGGAGGGTGAGAGTAAATGGTGACAATAATGGCCTGTGTCCTCTATGGAGTTTCAGTCAGAAGCTTCCCTTTTCTCCGGGCTCTTTCCTCGTGTGGGGGGGGGGGAAAAAACCTCTTTTCCCTTTTCCCAGACGGAGGAATGATGTTTTAGATCTAATTTTGACCTTTCAGTTGAAAGTGGGATGTTAGGCCATATTCTTACAGGTCGAATTACTTTAGGGTCCATCTCCAGGGAACATGGGGGGGGGGGGGGGTGATTGCAGCTGGGTGTCTCGTCTGACAGGGAAATGTAATAGGATTCTTCCACTCCATTCAATTTCGCCTTTAATTAAATGGCTTTTAAGGCACCTCCCCCGCCCCTCCCCGTGAATCTGCTGGTACGACCAGACGGCAGGGATAACTTGGAGTAGGCAGAGCTCCGCAGTATTCGAAAAAAACTGCTATTCTGCACTCTGGTGGAAGGGGCCAAACTTGAGGTCCCAACTGGTGTGAGATGGAAGCTCGTCGCCCTCTATTCCACCGACGGACCCGGTACACATGCTCGTTCTAGAAGGATCTAAGCTTTTTTACCATTCGCAAACCTGGGGAATTGTATTTGACGTCAGCCTTGTTATGTTTTTAATCACAGGAGATGACGCGACTGGTGGGTTTGCCAGTTTGGTCTGTCCAGACCAAGGCTTTGGTACTAGCTGTGTCTGTTACTGACTAAAACCAATTCTATGTCCAATTTACTTCAGGAATTGCTGAAATGGCTCAGTACCGAGACTGTTCAGATTTTGGTTTCCTTTCACAGTACTAGAAAGGGATACTTCCTGGTTTTCAAATATGTAAACCTGAAGGAACACCGGTTAGAAATAAAGCTGTGAGAAATCTTTTATAAAAAATTTAAAAAAAGGTTGAAGTTGTGGGTCATGATAGTGATCAATCGAAACATGTTTTGACATCTTCCAGTTGAAGTTTTAATTGACGTGCCTGCAATACACGGAATGCCGTCTTCAGGAAGGCAATTAAGAAAAACAATTAGGCATGTTTTTCCTGGGGTTTTGATCCGAGCAGAGCTGTTTCTCTGGAACACGTAATTGCCTTTATTTTATGTGCGGTTGGTATTTAACTCTGCACAACCTTCCAGGCAATCAATAACACTAATTAGTCAGCTTTAGCACTCTTAGCTTGAGGGGAAAGACATCCTACCTCGGAAATCTGGAGGTAGCTGGTGGAAAAAGCTATTATCAACCTGCAGCCTGTTCTCCCTCCCGAAGATGAGTTTACAGTTTTTAAGGTGACCTCCATCTGACTAATAGGCCTGTTTTTTTTTGTTTTCCATAGTCCCACCGTGCCAGTTATGGCAATGTTACCCTCAGACATTTTGTCTTGAACCACTCGGTTCCCAACTGTGAACAAAGTCCCAAAATGGCTGTTTGGACTACTACTACTATCAGCATTCAAGTAAATGATCATCGATGGTGCATGAGCATAAACACATAATCTCTCTTTTTTTTTTTTTTTTGGTTCCAATCGATTTAACTAAACGTATAGTTTGACTATGCTGTAACAGAAGCCAACCGCGAGCATTTTCTTTGGTGTACAATGAGGCCAATGCACTGTTCAATGGCAGATACCTTCTTGAATACAATTTCCTGAAGGAAGCTTGACCAGCTCTGTCCTTAACTCACGTGCCGCTATTCAGAGGCTAAGCCGTGTCTTGCGTGTCATACGTTCAAGATCAAATTAATTATTCAGAATAGAACAGAATAACTTAAATGTCAAAACTCAACACATTTGCTTTACAATAACGAGAAAGTTCACCCAAATTTCTCTGTTTCATTGCTCAGTAACATGTTCAAACAAAATAATAGAGCTAAAATTGCTGAACTGAGCATAGCTACTAGTCTGTATATGTTGACTGCGAATGCTTTAATAGATGCATATTGCAGTGTGCACTGTGCACTTAAAATTGTACATTGAACATGGTTTATATTTAACGTTTTATTTCTTAAGATTTCATAATATGCATTCACATGCTGTGTATATGTTGTGTTGTAGTCATGGTCTAATTTCACTTAATTATCTTTAAAAAACCGATGTGCCGTGTTTTTTTCCTGTCCTTAAAAGACTACTGTCTTTAAACGTGGAAAAAGACTCTGTTTTTTTATTTATATATTTATTTATTTGTTATTTCGCAGAAGGGGCTAATTGAGTTGCGCGTGTGAGAGGGGGGAATTTGGGTTGCCCGGTGTGAGGTCTGGAGGATGCAGCCTTAATCGATTAGCGTGCTTATCTCATCAGCTTGATTGAGGTCAGCCCTGCTCCCGGCGGTGGGGCAGCTGCTTCTCTACGAGCTAATGAGGAACGACAGGGCCCGAGCCCCTCACCCGCCGCTCGCCGCTCGCCGCCCGCCGCCCGCTTCTTTACGGCATGGGAGATTAATGGTGAAATATCGAGGGTGGACCTACGAGGAGTGGGGAACCACCCGCCATTCCGTTTCCTGCTTCCTGTTTCCTGGACAGCGGGGTCACCGCTCATCATCTGTCACAGATGGAAGACCCGCCATTTTCAGACTGCATCTTGGAGTCCATCTAGCATCATCTTATTCCCACCCACTAGTACTCTTTTTTTTAATGTAATTTCCTTAGGATTGTTAGATATGTCCCTATATGGAGGATCTTAGCTCTATGCTTATGTAATTTATATGTATAGTAATTTAAACTATATATACTGGTTCTAAGTTGGCATAAGTTAACTTAATGTAGTACTTTAACAGTGTCGCGCATACACTCGCTGGTCTGGAAATGGTGCTCAAACAAGTCTGATGGATGTAGCCTACTTATGTCTTGCATTGCAAGTCACTCTGGATAGGAGCTACTACTAAATTAAAGTAATGTCATTTAACAGAGGCGCCTGACATGTCTATTGATGGCTACCTGTAAATCGCTGACTGCCGGTATTTCTGGCTTGCCTCCATTATGTGGGTTTGATGCCCAGTAAGCCAACAAAATGGTGGACAGAACCTCCCTTATGAAAGTGTTCGGCCAACATACTTAGAGCTCCTAATTTGCCCTTTATTAGAGGTCCATGCAGCGCAGCTGCTGGAACTTTATAGTTTTTCTCATTTTTGCCCTAGAGTCACAAATGTGATGAACAGGTCCCTCTGCTCATGCCCAACAAATCTGCCTCAAGGACCCATAAAGTCCGCCACATTGTATTTTCTGCAAATTTGCATTTGCAACACCTAAAATGCTACTCCCCCTACAAAATTAGATCAATTTGCAGGAAATTGGGTATTTTGACTCATCTCACATGCCTTCATACAAACAACAAATTTCTAAGGCCTACTTTTACTTATTAGGGGTTTGCAATTCTTTTCCATCCATTTTATATGCAAAATAAACGGCTAGCAGTGTTTGTATTTTTCCCTCCCCTGATGTGAACGTATTTGGAATGAGAAACAAACGGAAGTGTTGTTGACTGCTCCTTGTGGTTCAGCGGCTAGGCCATGTCTCACCAATGTGACTGGAAGAATGGGAATAGTGGCTGTCTGCAGTAACAATGTCCTTGTGTGTCAGGGCCCCTCTTTCAGAATAGCATTATTTCAGCCCCTAAGCTTGTTGGCTAACCGCTAAAGCGCCGTTGCTGAGCGCCGTCCTGGTCGAGGCTGCTGTCTGTACTAAAAGACACATTTGTCTTTGGGGAAAATGTAAAAAAAGAAAAATATAGGCTGAAGAAAAAAAAAACGGCTGTCACTTTTGTCACGCCGCGCTATTAAGTGCCCGCTAAAGAAGGAGACGCAAATATGAAGGGTAAATAAAAACAGTGGGGGCGCTGAGCGCGTGGCATTTGGCGGGCTTGCAGAGACGAGGCCTGCTGAGATGCATCTGATTTTTTATTTCCTCTCGCTGTCTTTTTTTTGGGTTTTTTGTGAATAAAAGATTTGGAGCCGAAGCCGTCAAAAAAAGAAAAAAAAAAAAAGAAAAGGGCTCCGAGAGAATCAATTATCGCCGCTGAATGGCGGAGCTGGAAATAGATCCGAGGCATTATGAGCCGTTAAATATGCATGCGAGTGTTATTCTGTTGATAAATTTTCTTCCTTAGATTCTCTGGGTCCCTGCTGGTGGTGGGATCTTTGCTTTTGGTTTTTTTATTTATTCATTTTTGGTCGTTTTCTCAGGGCCTGCCACTCTGAAGATGCCCCCCCCCTGTGTTTCTTGTGTCATGATTCCTGCTTTTTCAAATGAAACCATATGTATTACTGTACGCGTCGCCCAGCGGATGGATGTGTAATGCCTTCTTAATGTATCCGGATGGGCTTAATTCCTGGTATTATTCACCAGTCATTTAATTGGCTCGTGCAAAGTTTGAAGTCACTGGCAATAGGGACATCTGCAAATGCTAATGACGCTAACAATATTAATAGCAGTGGTAATGGTGAGCACGATGCTAAGAGTGGTCAAACATAAAGGAGAAGAATCTTCCCGTTGCCCTCAGTAACAAGATATTTTTTAATTTTGGAGAAAAACAATATGATGTGTATATAAGGTTCTGTATCTCCAGTCTAAGAACTCTGTTGATCACGATTCAATGTTCTATGAATAGAAACTTCTATTGAATTTCTATTTGAAGTTTCAGCTGAAGGGTCTAGTTCACCGATTGACGATGACCAGGCCTCTGCAGTGCATAGTGCAGAATTGCGAAGGCGAATACAAATTAGCGCGTTTTTGTGTTTGTATCTGCAATGTACAATAAGTCCTATTCACTAAAGCAGCAGTGTTTCGGCCCGTCATTTTCAAGTTTTGCGACACGTACTTTAAACACTGTATGTACTGCAGATACTAGCAAAGCTACATCTTTGACCACGATGTAAAATTATCTTAACGCTATAAGGATAAAGCGGGAAGCGCAGAAGATTATATTTCCTCATAAATGAAAGCCGAACGAGTAACACGGTCTATTGTCATCGTTGGTCTCCTATTTCTAGTAGATGATTCTTTTTTTTTTTAGGTTTAGTGACAGAGGTCATGAGGGCATGGCAGTGAATGCTGAAATCTGCAGGGGTCATATGGGCTTCTTATTCTCTGCTCGTCCTTACAGAGACACGCAGGAAAATCATAACAAGGTTTAACAAATGGGAATGGCAGGCAGGGATAATTCTCATTTCGGGTCAAAAAAACGGAAAAAAGGGACCCGCATCCATCCTTCCTTTTTCCGTCTGGAGATTAATCTGCCCTGTATATGATTCTTTTATACGCAAAGAAAAAAAAAAAAGTGTTTTTTTTTCTTTTCTTTTCTTTTCAGTGGAAATGAATGCAGGTGTTACACGTCAGAAAGAGGGAAAGAGCGAGAGAGAGAGAGAGAGCGAGGAGAAAGTGAAAGTCGGTGAACTTGACATATATAAACCATTGTGAAGTGTCAATTTTACACCCCCACCCCCCAGTCCCTCAAATAGGGTGTTTTTTTTTGTATTGCCCATGCCATGTAGGCCTGGTTGTTTCCAGCATTGCCAAAATTGTGTGTTGTTTTTCTTCACTAAAACTTACCTCCCCGCCTGCCAGGGCATGAAATTAACTTTTTCACCCACTGGCCGGAGAGACTTTTGGAGTCTAAAAAAATCTCCAGCCATTTTCAGCATTTTACCAGCCACATTACTTTTACAATTATAACTGAGCCTGGTTGGTTACCTGCCAAAGTGGCTTCTAGTGTAGAAAATCTGACCTGCCACAGTCAAAATATTTTTTACCAGCATTGGGTTAATTTCACACCCTGCTTCCCTCTCGTGGCTTACAGACTGATTGCTGTTATTTCTGCACTGGGGCCATATGGAAGGTGGCTTTCTTTCTCAGTGTGTGTTATATACGGCCGCTAATACTGATCGTATTCTACAGAAACACAGCTGTCTGTCCAGATGTTGCCCCCCCCCCCCCCCGTAACGGTAGCAGGGCTACTTTACTGCACTGTCCTTAAAAGCTTTTTTTGTTGATATTCATTTATTTTGCATTGTAGAAGGAATAGTTTTTATGTTTTTTTTGTTTTTTTTCAAGGGAAGCTTGAAATCATAATTTATTTTCCCCCCAGACAGCAAAAACTGTACTGGCAATTATGGTAATTTACAGTCAGTGATTTTATATGCATATATACAGTATGTGTATATTATAATACAATTTATATATTTATAAACTATAAATATATGTCTGTATACAGTATAAATGTGTGTGTAAAGTATATATGAAACATGTTTACATTTTTGTTTTGCCAAAACGAACTTCCTTTAGGAGTGTCTGTTTGTGTTAATGCTTCTCCCTGACTCGTATGATGATTGCTAGTACAGTACAGCTGCGGTGGAAGTCGTTTTGTATGTTTTGTGGAAGGAGGCTGCGGAATTGGCTTCACCTGTGCTTGCCAGATGGACCCTGTAGCAAACGGGATATTTCCCAAATGGAACATTCCGGATCCGTAAAAACCACTTGCCCCAGGGGGCCTTTGGAGTATGTTTGAGTTTCCTTTAATGTCTGCGGACAGCCTGTTGTTTTGGCCCAGACCTCGTTCGTATAAGAAATTATTATTGAGTTTGACTTAAAAAAAAAAAAACGACCAGCGTGTAGCTGTCATTCTGGCAATATCGTTTTTCATACAGCAGTAGCCATAGTAACAGGTTTCCCCCTCAATTCCAAAAGCTGTTGTCGCTGCGTGGCGAGGTCTGACCCGCGGCGCCTCCCTGTAATGGCCGGCCCTTTGTCTGTGATTAAAGTCCTGCGGTGATGTCGGCTGTGAAGGACATGTGGGGAAGCGGGCGTCGCGGCGGCTCTTAGCGAGAGCGTTCGGACGTGAGAGAGCTCGGCCCACGCCGTGACCCGCAGAGGAACCGCGGAGGCGCATTAATGCAGCCAGACGGCCCGGGTCGCGACACCGCCGCTGCCGTTACGCGGGGGCTCCGTGCTCGCGGGATGGAAAAAAACACGCCCCGGTGTTCGTGCGTCGCGGTCACGTCCGCCATTCCGGACCGAGGTCACCACTCGCACCTACGGTATCTCCACGGTGATCTCCCGGGCAGTGCCCGGAATTAAAGGCTGCACTTCGCTGATAAAAATCTCAGTGGAGTTTACCGCCCCATTACACTTTAACATCCACGCCTAACTGGAACTGGAAAGTTTGGAACTTTATGGAAAAATAAATTAATCACTTACAAATGAACACCAGAGGACAGCGGTTTAGCTGGAGGCCATTTTACAAGACTTATGAGGCTTAAAGGGTTTGTAAGACACTTGGTACAAGCAACCACATGTTTTCCTTGGGTTTAATGTCTTCATAGAGTCACAAAAGGTTTGATTTGACTTAGCAGTAAAAAATATATAAACAGATAGACAGCCATTTAAAATTAAACCCTGAAAGTGTGTTTTGTTGGAGTATTCAGTGTCTCAGATTGGCCGTGCAAGGATGTCTCATAGATGCTTGTTGTGCCCTGCTAAGGTGATGTCGGTGCACCCTTACGCCCCCCGTCACATGACACGGTAGGGCACCGTCATGTGACAGGGTACTGCTGAGCCTCCGGGCTCCACGTTAGCATGTGAAATAGAGATCCGTTTCTCTGGCAGGCTGCCTCAGTTTGACCCGAGCACGGCCCATGGGGTCTCTCGCTCTTCATGAATGACATAAAACGGGTAGCGAGCAGTGCCCCCCCCCCCCCCCACCCCCGCCCCCCCTCCCTCAGCGGAATGTCTGCAGGAGCCCCCCACCCCCCACCCCCGTCACTGCATGGAGGTGTGCTAGAATTTGATGGACCTTGACCGCGTGGGAGGAGACCCTACAGCCCCCCCCCATCCCTGGCTGTAATCAAGCTTCGTCTCTCTGAGTGCTCCTGTCACTGAAAGCACATCACCAGGGGCCTCATTCTCGAAAAAAAAAAGAAAAAAAACCTGCCCCCCCTCACCACCCTCCCAGACCCTCTGCTCCAATCGTAAATCCTCACCCTCCCTATTACTTAAAGTGCCAAAGCGTGTTAGGATCGCCAGGCTGCAGTCCTCAGTCTTGACTTGGGGGAGAACAATGGCCAAATCCATAGAAGAAGGAAAAAAAAAAAAAAAAAAAACGCCCTCTGTGTAGAAATGTGTTTGCTAGTGATAATCGCGCTCTAATGTCAAAGCTGAAAATTATAGGAGTGTTCAGGCTGGTTATTTTGCATTCTGCGATTAAGACAGTGGCCTGCGGTGAGCTTTCTGCTCAGTTCCCTGTTTGTAATATTATTATTATTATTTTTTTTTTTTTTTACAAATACACCGCATCAAATATCATTATTGTATGTGAAAGGCCACATATTTACCATATACTGCGCTATATTTAATTTCTGTAAAGGTCTTTGCATTGGCCCCTGATTGGCTGAGTCCAGTAACCAGGCTACGCTGAGCAACACCGCTTGGTTTTGGGGTTTTTTTTTTTTGCATGGCTCCACAAAGCCTCTATTGTCTGTTGCCCTAATGGTGAAGGCCTCATTGATGGGGGTAATCTTTCAGGTAGGGATTTGAATTGTCCTCTGTCGTCACGCCGACAGACCGGTTTTATTGTTTCGCGGAAAGCAGAAATTCGGCTAAAGCTGCAACCAGTAGATAGCCTGACAGATGGCGTATTTAGGACACCGGAGCCTGGTTTCCTGGAAGAAGAAACCCATGTAAAGTGCTTGATTGGCCTCTTCCAGCATTTATTGATCGCATCTTCAGGATCATCTAATGTCTCCATTCCCTGGGTTTTTTGAAAATAAGTATTGACTTTTTCTCTCCACAGTGAAGATTGAAAATTAATGTTAATCTCCAGTGTGATATGTTCTATTGAATGGTAAGCCCTAGGAGCCCCTCAAAGATTAACACAGTTCAGACCAATGTAAAGCCTTCATCATTTACTATGATGTTTTTAAAATCATTTGGGTCCATAATATAGATTACGTGATCAGCATCTAACTCGCTCACGAGAAAACCTGCGTTTGGCTTTAAGGATACCATATTTCAAACTCCGGACCAATAATAGACATTAATTCCGTTATAAACCTTGATGGCTCCCAGAATCCTCGCTGGTGTATTGAAATGATTAAAAGTTTATTCCAGGGCTGCTGGCATTAGTCATATGGAAGCATGTGAGTCAGAATAGCAGATGTGCTTCTCCATTACCCCTCATTCACCCTCTTGCCGCTGTTCACTTCCGGGTCAGCTTGCTCTTACCCTACGACTACTTCCTGTGTTGTTCCTGCATGTCTTTCGGTTTTCATATTACGTTACGTTTGCTCTTGTGTGACACTGGCACAGTATTCGGTGGTGTGATTATTGTGCAGTGTGGAAAATCCACCATGTTTTAAAGGGTTTAACGGTGAACTTCAGGCTGGTGTATGGCAGCCATTTCAAACTCATTCTGTCCCTGTTGGGTTATTAATCAATTAAGATTTACAAGTCCTCTGGATTTGCTGTAAAATCTAGTCTTTTTTTCCCCCCCCATAATTTTATTACTCTCAAGTCATTTATTGACTACTAATATATGAGGTTTTTTTAATTCACGGTGTTGGAAAATCTCCATAAATATATTATTTGGTAAGAATATTAAGATGATTCATGTATGGCTTAAATGCTGTGTATAGTTTAGCTGCTCTTTTCTACTGTGTCATGTGACGGTGGTGTGGTTGGAGTTAGGTGAGAAGTTTATGCTGTATATAATAACATTTTCTGACCCTGAACCAAACTACAAAGCTAACCATACCTTTTTTACGCATGCACACTTACTCAGAAGTTATGCAGCCGTGTGTGCGCATATTGGCATGGCATGTTACATGTTGCACGGCAGACGTTATTGACTTTTGTAAAGTATTCATTAGGCCTAGATTTTGTTTTCTCTGTAGACCTGTTTAGGGACTTGTGAGTGTGCAGATTCGAGAGTCCTGTTTAATGAGAAACTTTGGGGGGGGGGGGGGGGGGGGGGGGGGGTCAAAGCCACGCTGGATAGTTTGCATTATTTACGAATAGCATCCTTCCTGTTCATATACAGAAGTGCTCTCTTTCCGGTATTTTAATGGGTATTTACCGGAAACGTTTAGCAACTGTAATATATTTCAAATAATGTTTGAAATGTGTGACAGGTCAGGATGCTGGATAGGATTGCATTTCCTCTTCTGGAGGCTTCCTATTTATTTTATCTGTTTTAAAAGTCTTACTTTTGTTGTTGTTTCCAGCAGTTGTGCTCTTTCTGGTAACTCCTGCGGTCATTTTTAAAGTAAATCCTCTGATGGGTTCAGAAGCTGTAGAGGAATGGCAAGACGCAGGGCTCTCTACACACTTTATCAGCCATTTTGTAGGGTGTACTAATTCTCAGTGTTCTCAATTGGGAATTCGGAAACCATCAAAATAGCCAGTCGCCTAAATAGTGCACAGTAAAGTGTATAGGGAGCCATTCCGAACACCGCCTAGATCATCTAGTGGCTGTTTGTCAAGTGTCTGTCCAGCTATAGGTTGACATCACATTAGAGGAATTGGGGTTTTGTCATGTGCTTATTCAGGGGTTGGCTTAATATTAGAGGATTAGAGGAGAGGAATTTGGGGGGGTGAGGGGGGTGTGGAGGTTGGTCGTGGGCATGTCCCGAGGGGCTGGGCTAATGTCAGAGGGGTGCATTTTGGGTATTCCTGGTAGGCATTCCCAGGGGGGGAATGTCATTCCAAGAGAAGAGGGGCGTCGCGCCTGCATCACAGGGGAGTACCTGTAGTTACCCTCGTCGCCTCCGGCAGGGGTCAGGGCGAGGTCGTGTCGGATTGATCCGCGGGTCCTCCGGGTCACTGTCCGGAGGACCCGGACAGAGCAGCCGCCTGTGTGACTTCTTCTTCTTCTATGGTGGCGTTGGGACAAGCAGCCTGGAGCCTTGGCTTTGTCCCTCCTCCCTGCGTTTACTGCTCAATGTTCCCCGTAAGGCATAATGACACTTAAAGCACTCAGCTGTGAGGGGGGGGAGGGGGGGGGGTAAGTGCTGTACAGCAAAAAAAAAATCAAAGAATTGACGACCATTTTCCATGCGCATAATCAAGTGGATTTTTTAAATGACTCTCTTCATCAGGAAGTTGAAGCGCTGAGCAGTTATAGCGATATGAAAGGTCATGATTAGGAAATCAGTGTTAATATTTGATTAACCTCAGGTTTGTGTTTTTTTTTTTCTTGCTTTTCGTTCTTCCCTGCTTAAACCCCTCGACTGTCTGTAAGCACGTGTGCACGACACGTATGCTCAGTTGTGTCAAACGTTGAAATCCAGTTTCTATTACGTACCAAATGTAAGAAATACAATTAAAGAAAGGTTTAGGCAAGTTTTTTTGGCTTTTCACTCAATACTTGCTAAAACCATTATAACAGGGCTATAAATGGCTTGTGTGTGTGTGTGTGTGTGTGTGTGTGTGTGTGTGTGTGTGTGTGTGTGTGTGTGAGTGTGTGAGTGTGTGAGAGAGAGAGTTCATCTGTGCCTCCCATTGCGACCCCTGTTTGTCACAGTAAATTGACGAACGTGTCCTAGAAACACAAAGCAGAATTAACTGCACCCCAAGTTTTCGGCCGGCTCAGTGGACACTGGGGAAGAGTAGAGTTTGCCAGCGGACTTTATAACAAATCTATTAGAGGGGAAATGGAGTGGTGGATTATTCCGCACGTCGCGGGTCTTCAGAGCACATCCGCCGAGTCTCTGGAGAGCGCTGGCTGCTGTTGCCCGTTGCCGTGGGATTCGCCGATCGATTCTTTTACTTACCTGTGACCTCGGACGTATAGAGACCCCCAAACCGCCCTCCCCAGGTTGCCACTGTCAGCGGCTTCACGGGGGGAAGAAATCCTGGTTAATTCCGCCTCTGCTTAATTAGCCCGATCTGTTCAAGCGAACATTTTGAACCTGTCCAGTAACCAGGCAGTGATCATTCAGGACGGCGAGATCTTCGTGGGCGCTCGGGTTGAGCAGGTCTTCAGCCCCGCCACCCCGCTAGCATCACGCCGCCACTCAAACCTGTGTGTGAGGAAGACGGTCTACCAGGCGCCATTTCCTAATTCACCATCGGCTGAGCGTCAAACGAGCGGAATGATCATTTTTCTACGAAATACGAGAAACGACAGCTCTCCTGTCAGACTGTGATAAATCGCCATAAATCACGAGAGCCCGGGAATGATATCGCCCCACCTCGTAACCACGGCGATCCTGGAGCTTCCCTTTGTGGAGCGCTTGTCTGGCTGGGTTCCGGAATCTTGTCATGGGATCTAGACTCTGGTTGCTGGCTGCATTCTCCCACTCTTAACCTGTGGTGACCCCCAATCCCATCCCATCCCAGACAGACATGGGTGTGCTCTGTGGTCTAGTCTCTTCGCCCTGGGACATGGGGGTGGTGTTAGAGCCCACGCCAGGGTAAGTTAGGGTAAGTGGGCTGAGGCTCCAGGTTTCTCCCTGAACGAAACGCTGATCTCTCTGCATCCCGTCAGTAAAAACCGAAATGAAGGTTCTCCCTCGCCACAGCGATGTTCTGCACGTAGACAGTGTGGCGTGATGGTTGGCATATGTGCTCGTATCTCCAATGTCGCGGGTTCGATTCCTGGATGGGGACGCTGCTGTGGCATCCTTAAGCAAAGTACTTAACCTGGAGTGCTACAGTGAATATCTCGGCTGTATAAATGTCTTGCATGTGGGCTGGCAAGTGGCCACAGTCACAGTGTTTGAGAGTCCAATGCAGTAAATATTTATTATTAGAGTGCCTTGACCTTTTAGTTTTTTTTCTATTCAGAATGCTTTTACCTCTGAACGTAGTTACTTCCGTATATTTTATGCAATGTTTATTGCGGCAGTTAATCTCACCACAAATAAATATATAAGTTATGAAATGTAACTTTTTAAAATTCTATCTTGCACAGCAGAATTGGTCCTCCAACTCGGCAGTGTAAGACAAGACAGTCTAGTGTTTCTCCAACATCTTATTGACATCATTGACCATGTCTTTATACTGAACTATGAGAGTTTGAGGCAAAGAAAATGGCTGCCTACACTCACTTTCAAGACAAAATAGAATAGATCGGAACATAGACACGCAAAATTGCTTGACGGACACGTACTCGCACATACAAAGATCACGACAAGTAGCTGAGATCATGAATGCCAATGTATAATATGGCCGTTTTTTTTCAGATTTTCCCCTTTTTCTCCAAATTTGGTAGCCAGTTGGACCCTATACAATTCAATTCCCCCCGTGTAGCAACCGCTAGAGAACCGCCGCTACAACCCCTTCATCCGGTAGCAGGATAGAGGGAGCCGCGTTCTCTTCAGGGCGCGACTCCTCGAGCTCCTAACCGTGATTCCAGCTCGCCCAGGGCTGTTTTATGTGCGACGATTCTCTCCGAGTCCCTCCCCCCACCCCAGGAGCAGCCGCCAATTGCCGCTCCCTCAAGGCACCGGCCGTACTCGGATCTGGCAGGACCGGGGATCGAACTCCCGATCCTCGGGGCGCAACCGCGCAGACAGAAAGCCTGCGCCTTTGTCCGCTGCATTATGTCTCTTTTTAAACAGAAGCTCTTCCCACCTGTGTCAAAAGCAGTCTAAATGCTAAATTGTCTAAATCTTCAGAGCGCTATCTTGCAAAGCAGGGCTGCGTGCTGTGGGTGTTTGCATTGTCACCTTCACATAATACAAGAACATTTTTTGTAGATGTTTTTCTTATGATTTTATTTAATTTTAAATTTTTTTGGTGAATTGATTTATTCTATTTCTAAAAAAAGTCAAACGTGTTTTACCTCCAGTAAGGAGCCTGTAGACACCTTTAAGGCAAGGCCCAGAGACGGGGCCCTGACGCACACTGTTTCAGAGCTATTGCTGCTGTCTGCTCTTTCTCTCCAAGGGCCGTTTTCCAGGAGCTGGCGGTAATAAAGATAAATGGCGGAGGATACGGTGCTTGTGAAGAAGGAGGGGAGGATTAGACACAACGTCTCATTTGTTCCCGGTGATGATCGCGGGCGCAGTGAGGGGCGGGATGGCTGTTTTTTTGTTTTTTTTAACCAACCCCCCTAATCGTTTTTGGGGAAGGAAAACATAAATCCATGGGAGCTTAAAGTAAAAGGTTCCCCTTTGTTTGAGTACATGCTCCGATGAGTGGTGGTACGGCGTCCCGCAGGGGGAGGGAGGGAGGGAGGGGGTGGGGGGGGGGGGTTAGCCTTGAATAGACAAGCTTGAGGAAAGGCTAGAAACCCCTGGTGTAAGTAATGGCAAAAGGGGGGATGTGTGTTATTGGAAGTACACGCCAAACCGGTTTGAATTTCTGCCTCGCACGCAGGTATTTGACAGCGCCGAGAGAAACCCGCGGTGTGTAATCGCCCGGTAATTTGACAAGGAAGTATATCGGCCCGGCGCATTCGCCCTTCTCTGTACGCTGATGCTCACGGAGAGCTCTGGGCGGGTCGATGTGAAATACCCATCATGCTTTGCTATTGATCGCCCAAGATGACTCTGCTCCTCGTCTGAGTCATCATGTCCTGCAGTGCACTCTGGGGATTTTGGTCATGTCCGCGGGCCTGTGACCGAACATCCCGAGGTGAGCCAGAAAAAACCAATCGAACGCGCCTTTGGCTTCCGCTGCGCTCATCACCGATTGGCCGTCCCTTCGCTGGTTTGGGATTTATACCATTAGTGAGCAATTGTGGTTTCCCCGATATTTCCATTGCCTCCCTTTAAAAGCCCTGTGGGAACATATCAATGTCATGTACACAGCCACGCTTACAATAAAGTCTGCAAAAACATATTCAATATTCATTGAAAGGGCAGATGTTGAAATTAAACCGTTATCATTCCTTCTTTTATTTTCTGGTTTCATATTCTCCCCAAAATTCTACAGCCAGAGGAATCAGAGAAAATTATGACTGTGGGAAGCGAAATAACTTGGAATGGTTGAAGAAAAACAGAAAAATACGGTCGTGCTGGGAATATACTGTACAAGCACCGTAGTTTACTTTGAAAATCGAGCACAGAACAACCGTAAAACTCGTTCTCCGTAAAAGCTGGGATTGATTAGTTGTTAAGACCATGTCATTGAGTGTGTGTTGACTCGCACCCCGTCTTTATTATCAGACTGTCCAGTTCTGATTTGGCCCCCAACCACGCGGGTTCAATCCCAGCATGCAACAGGCTACGTCGGCCATGAGAAACAGAGGCAGCTCACGCAGGCTAAGGGGCTTGCTCACACAAGGTGAGGCGATTTCCCTCTCCGATCTGACAAAGGGCTGGCAAGTGTATGTAGTCGTGTTGTCATATTGATCTATGTAATATATGTATCCTGTTTTGTCCCCATAATGGTTTTAATATGTTCCTGCCCAGGGACTATGGATGCAAATTAGGCACTTGGCTAACTCTTGCAACTAAAATGTTGTGCAGGGTCCCTGTTAAATAAACTAATAAACTAAACTAAACCAAACAATCCCACTTTGGGGAAAAAGAATTAATAAATCCACGGCCGTGTCTCCCAGGGGGAGTTAAAACAAGATGCACTTCAACAGTCCCCCACACCCCACCCCTCAACAACCGTTGCCATAGTTCCCACTGCCTTGATTGCTTTGCTCCCGTAAACCTCAGACACTGATCCACCTACTCTCGGCAGCCCGGGTGAGTGACACATGCCAATGGGCGGGAGAGTCGGAGTTTGGTGGGTGACGGGAGTCGTACCGTTGACAGTTGACTGTTGAGTGGGGTTGTTTGGCGCTAATGCCTCTCTGGTTGATCAGCCCTGTCTGCGGCTGACTGTCTCCGTCCAGCCAATCGGGGCCCGAAGCTGGGTGACCCTGTAAGAGCACTCTTCTTCGGCCATGGAGGCGGAGTCAGAACTTCTGATTGACAGGCAGTCAGCCACATTTCATTTGAGGATGACAACCATTTAACTCACTGGAGTTTTTTTTTTTTTTTTTTAAATGTTAGGTGGAAGTGCATTAAATGCTAAAGCAGAGCCCTACCATAACGGACATGGAAGGAATCCATCAATTCAGTATCCGTTTCTGACTGAGAAATACCACTGGGAAAGATATTAGAATCGACTTTCAGAAAAACCCAGTGCAGCGGATTCAGTTATGGCACTTCAGTCCATAAGACTAACAACGTTTTTTTGTTGTTTTTGACGGCGATATTGTTTTCAAATAGATTTAGTGAAGTGAATCGCTTTTCGTTTCCCCCCCCCCCCCCCCTCAGAGTAAAACAAATGACAGGTGTGTAATACCGTATCCAGCGAGACGAAGAAAGAAAAAAAAGAAAAAAAAACAAAAACTGGCAGTTGGCTTTAGGCAAAAGGCTGAGAAGTGTGAACGGCTCGTGTGAGGTTATGATCCTATGTAAATCTTCTGGGTTACTTCTGGGTTACATGTAAATCTTCTGGGCTACATGACGGCCACCTGCTGAGCCACCAGTACAGCCTTTCAACATCAGGGGTCCAGCTCAAAACTAAGTGTTGTGAGACTAGAACCTCTTTGCTAATGAGGGGTCCTCACTAATGGGGACTTACAGGAGTGCTATGAAAAGTGTTTTGACTTTGAAATGGGGGGGAAAGCGCAGAGGGATCGCTGTATGAAAAGCTCTGTCCGTGCCGTGGAAGCAGAACTGGGTCACCATGGTTGTAGTTCAAGAACGTTACAGCGCTGGGCCGCTGGTTGCAGGGCGCCCGGTACCGAACACACGCTCCCATGATTCACCTCTTCCCACCTCCCAGGACTGTGTGTGGGGGGGGGGGGGTGGAGTCGACGAATCACAGAGCCGTGCCTGATTTAGTGGGAGGGAAACTAGGGTCACGAATATGCCCATGAGATCGGAGAAAAGTGAAAAGTCAGGCACTCAGTTGCAGTTGACAGCCCGTAATTACACTGTCTAAGGCTCCTGGTAGATGCTATAAAGAGCCCCTCCCCATAATTGGGTCATTTCCAAAGACATCAAGGCGAGGGTAATATTGTGCAACTTTGAAGCTGTGCTGAAAGCTTTGATCCTGTCAACGGGGCTCTCTCTCTGGTTGTTGTTGCCTGATTGTAGTGTTTTTTGCCTCCTGGGGGAATTCACCTGCAGATAACCACAAAGTGTGTGTCCTCAGCAGCTCCCGAAATCTGCCGGGTCGGTCCGCATTCTTTCCGTCCCTTTCAAAGAAAACCCTAATTAAGGTCAATTAGCGCATACCTCACGCTCTTTAGCGCACCTGAGATGGAATGCGGCTGAAAAAAAACAAAAACAATGTGTCTCTTATGAAGGACAGGAATGCATGACTAAGCGACAGTCGGCCAAAGCTTTTTATAACTCTCTCTCTCTCTCTCCATCTCTTCCTCTCTATCTCTCTCTCTCTCATGCCGCCCCACCCCCACCCCCCACCCGCCGCCTGGCTGTTTAACCATTTCAATGCGTCTTGATTCGCATCTGGGACGCCATTTATCTGTTTTGACAGTCGTCCGGGAAACGGCGATGGATTTCCTCTCTGATTGCCTCCTCTGCCACGCTGCAGACTGATGTTAATTAAGCCAATTAGATAACAGCCGCCTGTATTAATTTATGCTGCGAGGGCATTTATGGGTGGGATATGTTGACAGTGATAGCCAATTAGAGGTGTATTAGCTCTGGGTATTTTTTATTTTTTTCCCCCCGCAGTTCGGGAAACCTGACGCTCGCAGTCTGATCCGGTATGCGCGTCACGTGACCGTTTCGAATCCGACGCATCGCCAGGGAAACTAATGACACACTGTCAAAAAGACGGCAGCGAGCTGTGAGGTGTGGAGGTCTGACAGCGCAGACGCCTGGGAGTGTTTGAGCGGGGGGGGCGCGTGGGCGCACCGCGCAAAAGCTTTCGTTAACGGAAACGCACTCGCCGTGCTCAGCACATTGGGGCCGGTTGCCTCAGTGATTCACCCCATTTCAGTGACCCCCCCACCCCCCACCCCCCTCCAGCCCAACCCCACCCCAACACCAACACCGCCCTCACCCAAATCTGCCGTGAAGGTGTGACAGAGATAATCATCCTCCATGTGCCAGACCAGCTTGTACGGGTCACTTATCCATCTACAGATTGGGTCTCCCCCGGCAACCGCCCAGCCAATGAGAGGGTGTGGCCAGCCAGACCCACTGTGATGTCATAATTACAGTGGGATGGGCTTGTGGGTGACAGAGTGCATATATATCTGCCCTGGGATAGGTGACTCAGCGGGTATAAGAACAGCAGGAGGTAGGGGATGGGGGTTCGGTGAGCCTGGGAGCTCTCCGAAAAGGTTCCAGATTCTTCTTCCATGCTGTCGCTTGATAAACCCGCTACAGCGCCGTCACTGTCAGCGACGTGCTGAGGGGGCTTGGGTCCAGTCAGTTTCTCCTGGCCATGTGACCACTTATTCTTGGCTGTGTTCAACGCAGCACACGCGTTCACTGAACGCGCAAACCAAAAAAAAAAAAAATGATTTGGTGGCTGTCCACTGTGATGAAAAACAACACGTCCAGCCCGTCAAACGTGCCCGGCTTGGCGAGTGATCGCTCTTACCGCCGTGCGCATGGGTTTCCATAACGATCCGTGTTTCAGGCGCATGTAGCTCACTGCCTTTGCCGTTGGGATGGTTTCTACAGAGAAATAAACCTCTTATCAAAGAGAATTAGAAATTTCCAATTAAAAAACCGACCGCTAATGTTGCGATTAGTAGATCAGGAGGACCCTTTATATATTTTTTAATCCTGTCACTTGATTTATGCGAAGGAGACCGAGAGCCATCTTTAATGTGCGAGGGGTGAAGTTAATATTGTTCGAGTTTAAAGCTAAGAACCTGTCTGGTCATAGCGGGCGGAGTTTAGTGATTCATGATTATTTCTGGGGTATAGAGCTTCTGGACTGGAGAAGGAGAGGCAGCTAGTTAGTCGTGCTAGCCTGCTCCTCCAGGGTAGCGATTTTCCTGCTTTTGCCGTGTTTGTCTGTTGCGTTTGAGTCGCTGGGAGCCGAGTCGCCACGGGAACCCCTCTTATCCCTGACGATAACCCTCGCTGACAGTTGTCGACCTGAAAGAGAGGCCTCCACGAACATCCTCGTCGATGGGGAAAGAGGTGAAGTCGTAATAACGATGGAGATTTAGCACAGGGGCGTCTTATTACTACCACAGTACCCCTGTGCTCTGAGTCAGCAAATCTCAGCAGACTCCTCTGCCAAAAAGCCTTGTTTGTTTTTTTTTTTGTTTTGTTTAACTTTTTTTTATAGATCTATTGAAGGTGGGCCAAGGGTAGGGGCTGAGAAGGAGTGTGTGTGTGTGTGTGTGTGTGTATTGCGGGGACCTACATTTTCTTTCTTCCTCCTCTGATAATTCTGCAGATTTGTGAGGGAGGGTTTCACCCTAAAGGTTTGGCCGGACTCTGACGGTGTCGGGCGTTCCAGCGGGAGTTTAGTCTCGTGGATCCGGTTACTCGCAAGGCAACAAGCTTTTTTGGCAGACACCGATCATTTAAAACGAATCCCGTCCCAATCACTGGACATCTTGTCCCAATTAAGGTTCTGAATTCCTACACAAGTATGAATGACCGCTGACTCTTTTACAGCAAACCGAACGACGGGTTTAAACTGACTTCTCTGAGAGTACTGAATCAAGCGTCACGGTTCATTTTGATGCAGACTGGACTTGAGACAATGGTAACAAAAGTTCTAATGATCTTGTTTGCATTGTTTTCACAGTGGGCGTCCTCTGTTGCAGCTGCGGATGTACACCTTCACTGAGATTTACTCATATTTCACTCAGAACGTTTGAATTATTTTTTTTTTTAAGTGTTGTAAGTCATGTACAGTATATACTGCGTAGAAATGTAGTGATGTGTTCATAGCTCGCTCCGTTTGGCTTAGCGGCTGCCAAACCGTTTGCAGGGTCTTCGATTCTAGCCATTGCGTCATTTCTCGTACAAAACCGATCTGCTCTGTGTCTGCGGGGGCTGGCTGCATAGGGATGGGCGTGAGGCGATGACCTCACCGCTGGAAAAACGGGGGAGAGAATGACACACGTGCGGACACCGCGCCGCATGGTACCGATTCCCTCCGTCAGCCGAGCGTAACACGGACGCAGCGGAGGAGCCGGGAATTGGAAACAGTCGAGCCGCGGAACTGTTTTTATGAAGCGAGTTTCCAAGGCCTGACTGTTATGAAGACCGTGGCCTGGATTCAATGCACATTTATCCTTGACTGTAACTCGCAATTAAAAGCAACCGTCCTTTTTTTTTTCCCCTCGCTAGACACGGTTTATTGAGTTCATTTTTGGGATTTGATAAACTGTTGTGATTGTCATGGGAAAAAAAAAAAACATTTGTATTTCATTGTGAGGTAAAATTAAGGCCAAATGTTGAATATAGATCGACCCATGCCTGTTATAGTGGGAGGGGGGGCGTCAGGGGGGTGGGTTGGGGTATCCCAATGTTTGCAAAGTGTCCTGAAAAATCTCCTTTCTGTCCCAGCATACTGCTCTTAAATCATCCGGATTATTTCTGGCATCATCCGAGAGGCAAACAAAACGACAAACGACAGCTTGGGACCCATCGACAGCTTTCCGGAAGCATCCATAATGTAGCAGGAAGACATTTTTACGACTTAAATTGAGCGCCGTCCTTCCTACAGTAGTCTAGTGCTGTGGTATGTGCACTTTCAAAAATCCAATAAGAAGCATATTCAAATGCCCTCTCTCTTTTCACTACATCTTTCTACTTTCTTTGATCAGTTTCCATATTGCAGATAACATTTAAATAATATAACAGTTTATTTAATTGTGGACCCATATACAGTTGAAGTCGGAAGTTTACATACACTTAGGTTGAAGTCATTAAAACTCATTTTTAACCACTCCACAGATTTCATGTTCGCAAACTATAGTGTTGGCAAGTCAGTTAGGACATCTACGTTGTGCATGACACAAGTAATTTTTCCAACAATTGTTTACAGACAGAATATTTCACTTTTAATTCACTATGTCATAATTCCAGTGGGTCAGAAGTTTACATACACTAAGTTGACTGTGCCTTTAAAATTTTAATATCTGGTCGCATATCCTTTGCATGCCATGACTTCCTGATGTCTGTGACCCAACAACATCAAAAGACTCTTGATATCTTATTTTCTGGTACTCTTACAAGCGATACTATAACGTCTCTGCATTTGAATGGATCTCTATGGGAATTTGGGGGTGGGACTAGATTTAGCTGTAAATTATGCTGGATCAGTATGGAATACATGGTTGGTAAAATGGCTGTAAGTCATCAAGGGTCTGAGGTATCAAACAAGCCTCAAACCATCACTCTGCTGCCAGATATGCAGTAGATATGGATGGATCACTTTAAGGGTTGTTTCTCCTGACAAATTTTCCTATTGAACTCTATGGAAAAATAAGTCAGGAGAAGAAACCCTTCAAGTTATTCATGAAAACACTGGGTTACAAAGTTCTGTACAAAATAAAAGAACAAAATACAACATAACAAAATAAAATAAAATACAATGTTGTAAAATACAATAAACTGTAATAAAAGGCCCAAGATATAAAAAATAATCAGTTAAAAGCAAGTGCATAAAAGTGAGTTTTCAATTGGGATTTAAAGGATGAGATGGACTTTATGTGCGCGTAGAACATTTTGTTTTCAAAGAGGCTGAGGGGGGGGGGGGGGGGGGGTGACCGACGAGGAGGAAAGCGGAAGGCCAGCCATCTTACTACACTCTCTGGGCTGATGTGCTAAGAGAAACACTCTGTAATGTGCTGGTTTTTACACGTTAGGTGACAGTCCGGGCGTCAGCTGCTTGGGGCTAAGGCTATATAAGGTGTCACTTCCATTCCATTTCAGACTGAGATGTAATTAACGACAACCTCAACTAGTTTTTTTTTTTATTAAAGCAGTTCCAACACTACAAACACTGGTAATCTGAAAATCCTACTGCTCTATGTATGATGAATAAGTGTTGCTGTAAAAACTTTATAACATTTTTATTTCCAGCTGGTGTTTTGGGTAACATCCTGTGGCCCATGTGCATTACCTCAGGTTAGTTTTATGCTTTTAGCTTCAGTACCTCGGGTTAGTTTTATGCTTTTAGCTTCTCTACAGATAATTACTACCACTAGCAGGAAGAAAGAAAAAAAAAGACTAGGAAGTTGTCTGGTGACTTCGGGGGTTTAATTGTGTGGAAAAAGTTTTTCCGCTTGTGGCACATATTCTCGGAGCGACTGCACGGGAAGTGCGATAAAAAAAAACTTTTAAGCCACTTTCTTGCTGTAAGAAGATATAAATGTTGGATGTGAAAATTCGGCTTTATCCGGCTCGGAAAGTCAGATCACGCCTCCTCCAGAAATGTGATGTCTTAGCATCTCTGTCAAACCCGGGAAGTTCGAGATTGCCCCAATTTCTGATGACTGACAATTTGGGCGGGAAAAAAAATGGGGCTAAATCCTCTTTAGCTGTTTTCCTCCTCATCCTCAGAGCAGAGCTAAAATCCCTCTCAGTCTCATCCGTTCGAGATAATGCCTCCGCGGTGGAAATTAAGGTCAGTAGGTCCCTCCGCGTGACCCGCGCTGTAAACATTTGCCTTTTGTCACGCCGGAGCGCGCTGGCGCTGGGGTCCTGTCGCACAAGCCCCCCCCCCCCCTCACCATCTCTCCCAAAAACAATGCGCCGCGCTCCTCCCGGATCGTGCACGGGCGGGTCACGCCGACTGTCCAGTCCATTTATGGAAGGATCGCGCCCGTCCTTCTGACCACCCCCACCCCCCACCCCCCCCGCCCCCCCGCCCCCCGCCCCCATGCCCGTGCCTTCCTCTCGCGAGGCTGCCAGGGACTCGTGGCGCCAGCTGGCACCTTTTGACAGAAGCCCAAATTGTGAATGAGGGCTGGCAGACCCCGGGCCTCACTTCTCATCTCCCCTATAGAGAGCAGAGGAGCAGCTGTCCCCCACAGTCTTTGTTTAGGGAAGTACAGTGTATACAGCCGGGGCATGTTAGACTTAACCGATGGGCTTAGCGTGCGCTATTGTGCGCGCCGCGCTGGCCTCGTTGTCATTCAGGAATCCGGCCGATAGAGACTCGTCCTCATTGTTATGCAAAGCCGCCGGTCCCCCTTTTTTTTTCTTTTTTCATTGTTGTTTTGCGGCCGCGCTCCAGTTCCGTCCGGTTGGGAATGAATCGGAGCGCTCGGCAGTAAACACGGTCCCGCTACCCTGCAGCTTCTTCTTGTACGGAGCGCCGATTATTTCTTCTTCCTTTTTTTTTTTTTTTTAAAGAAAAGGACTTTGGTCCGGCCTAACGAACATGCAGATGTACATTCTAACTGCCTTATGCAGGTCATCCATTTGTGCTAGCATGAGAATAAACCAAGCTGCTTTTTTATAGTGTGTGTATATATACTGTATATACGCACTGTATACTGTATATATATATACTGTAACCAGAACAGTTGAATATTTTTGTAAGTCGTGTATATACTGTACAGCAATGTAGTGAAGTATTGATAGGTTTTCAGATAATATCCTCCTTGTACAATTCCAAGTGTAGAATATTTTATAGGCTCTTGCCCTGTTGGTCAAAGATGTAAGCCAGTCCTGGCTCAAACAATGACTAGCGTGTAAAATATTGCAAACAATCTTCAGTGTTTAGTGTTCCGTGTTTAGTCTTGGAAAGCTAAGGAAGGATTGGAGTGGGTGTGCTCCCTCTGTCCTGTGTCCGAGCGTGCCAAGTTTTCGAGAAAAATAGCCAAACGTCTTTGTTTCGATAAGATCAAGAGTTTCATCGCTGCTATTTTTAAGCCGAGCAGACCTTGAAGAGGCTGTGTGTGTTGTAGCACTGGTTTAACCGAGTCTGAGTATGGAGGTGGTTTACAGTCTAAGTCCTTCACTCACTTTCTATAGTGAGTGAAGGATACAGGCGTGTGCATGTGTATGTGTATGTGAATGTGTGTGTGTGTGTGTGTGTGTCTGCATATGCGGAATGAGTATGTCTGTGTGTATGTTTGTGTGTGTAAGCGAGTGTGTGTGTGTCTGCATCTCTGTGTGTGTCCATGAATGAATGAGTGTGTGTATACTCACATTTGAGTGTGCACCCGTGTGTGCGTGCATGCACGCGCGTGTGTATGTGTGTGTGTGCATATGCAAGTATGTGTGTGTCTGCGTGTGTCCGTGTGTGAGTCTGTGTGTATAGTCACATTTGAGTGCACAAGTGTGTGTGTGCGCGCTTGTGTGTGTGTGTGCGCATTCATGCATGTGTTTGCATTTAACCATTAGTAAGATCACTTTATTTGACTGTTTTAACTTCACCGCAGTTTATTTAATGAATGTAATGGAGGGGGCGGTCTCCATTTTGTAGCTCACCCGAAAAGCCTTGGCATGTCCTCTGGAACATGAATAAGTCCTGTGAAGATGCGCATCTGTGTGAACCTTTCATTATGCTGTCAGAATTCACTGTGAATAGATCAGCTCCAGGACAAAAGGTTGCGAAGCTCGTCCCCATTTTGAAAGGTTTGCAGCTGGACACAACAGTTGTCTGACTCAATGCACTAACATAATGCACTTTATCTTAACGCATTATGTAATGTACGTATATAAATAAAAAATCTTTTTAAACTGTGTTCCCTCTGCCTGCCTGACTGCTGAATAGCGGCCCTTGTTAAAGCTGAGTGGTCGGCTCCTCTTGGGCTTGTTTAACTGAAAAAAGCATGAAGAGAATTTGATTCCGTCTCCTCAGACTCCCTGTGGCTGTGTAAAAGAGAGGGAGATCCGAATGCATGCGCACACACACACACACACACACACACACACACACGTGTCCTCATCATGCACACACACATAACCGCACATGTGTATAAGCACACAAGCATTCACAAACACATACATGAACATGCTGGTGCACACACTCAAACATGCATGCAATCTGTTCTGATACACACACAAACACACACACACACACATACAACACACTAAAGAGAACAGTAGCAGGAATGAGAAGCACTGCTCTTTTTTAGTGCTCGGTGTGTGCGTGCATGCGTGTGCGTGTGCATGTGCGTGCATGCGTGTGTGTGCGCGTGCATTGAGTGGTGCCGCAGAACGCTCTCCAGGTGACGCCGTCTCCATCGCCGCCGCGCAACGCAACAGCCCAGCTCCCAGCATGCATTGCTCACGAGTTCTCAGCGTTCGTGAGTACAAACCGTGAACGAAGCGCCCGTAACCCACTCTGAGTTTAAATGAAGAGGCGGCTCGGCGCAACGTGGGTCTGCGTGGGCACCTGGGCCCCACAATGCACTGTGCTCCTGCCTGCCCTGCACCATGTCCATTAAATCAGTCTGTGTCTCTGCCACCCAAGTTCAGCTGTTGACCCTGTAGCTGACCATGGGAACTGACCCTATAGTTGAGTGTGTGCTCTGACCTTGTAGGGCCTTCCCTGCTGTCTACGCTGTAGCTGAGTCTATGCCGTGACCCTGCAGTTAAGTGCACTGTAACTGCTAGAGTTAAGTCTGTGACATTATTATTAGTGACATATTTTATTATATATGCTTTATTTTGTGTTCTAGTAGTTGAGTCTCTTCTTCGTCCCTGAAGCCGTGTCTATGCTGTGCCCCTGTAGTTCAGTCTGTGTAACCCTGTAGTTGACCATATGCCCCTGTAGTTCAGTCTGTGTAACCCTGTAGTTGACCATATGCCCCTGTAGTGCAGTCTGTGTAACCTTGTAGTTGACCATATGCCCCTGTAGTTCAGTCTGTGTAACCCTGTAGTTGACCATATGCTGTAACCCAATGGTTAAATAATAATAATAATAATGCCTTGCAATTATATAGTGCCTCACTCAAAGCGCTTCACAATGATGAGGGGGAAACTCCCTTCAGCCACCACCAATGTGCTGCACCCACCAAAATGCTGAGGTGGAGAAAACAACTTTTATCCAATTAAACTGATTAGGTGGCAGATTGAAGGAGCCAGGTTGGGAATTTAGGCAGGGCACTGGGGAAACCCCTACTCTTTGCGATGGGTGTCATGAGATCTTTAATGACCACAGTGATCCAGTTTAACATCTTGGTTTAACGTGTCAGCCCAAGGACGGCATCTCCTACAGCACAGTGTCCCCATCACTGCACTGGGGCATTGCGGTTTATTTGCCAGAGGGAAGATTGTCCCCTCATGGCTCACCAACACTGTTTTGCCCAGAGGTCTCCCATCCAAGTACGAACCACACCTGCTTAGCTTCACCATTTGGCAGAGTGCACGTTGGTGTGGCTGCTGGCTCAATCTGCTGTAAGAGCTACAGCTCTGTTAGCGACATGTCCCTGTCGTTTATTGTCAGACCCTGTAGTTAAATCTGTGCCGTGACCCTATCCCACCATCATTGCCGCCACATCTGGACTGTCATCTAGCTGCTAATTCTATTAACACGGACATTGGCTGCTTTGACGATGCTGGTCATTAAGAGCTAGACCCTGACCTGACCAGAGGAGGATGGGTTCCTCCCAAGGTTTCTTCGTCTATCACCAGGGAGTTTTTTCCTTGCCGCTGTTGCCTTTGGCTTGCTCTCGTGGGGGTTTAGGCTGGGTTTTTCTGTGAAGCGTATTGTGACAACTAGTTGTGAAACGCGCTATATAAATAAATATTGATTTGATTTGTTCCATGACAGCCGTAGCCGTAGGGTTTATGCCAACCATCTCTTCTTAGCTGTATGACTTGGCCGTGCCAATGAATCTGTAGTGAGCTTAAGCCTGTGTACGCATCGATTCTGACACTGCCGCACTCATTACCTTTCTAATGCCAGGTGAGCTTTCGACGCGAGGGACATCCTCGGATCTCATCTGTAAATATACCTCATCTGTAGTTCGAGCGTTCGAGCACAAGGCCGCGCATTCTTCGCCTTTAGAGATGGCGGTGGCGTCTCCAGTGCTTTCCCCTATTAGTTAACCACAGTTAGATATAGCAATTATTCTGATTTATTTAAATCCATGTTTTCATGTATTTCCGCCTTTATGTATGCACAATTTGGCAATATTTACAAGTTTATTCCATGCCAATGAAGCATTTTGAATTTGAGACGGAGAGAGCGAGACAGAGAGAACGAGAGAGACAGACGTGACACTAGAAAGCTAAAAGCCCTTTATAGACCCTAAACTGACGTGCTGTAGTTGCTGTCAGGTCACCTGCCTCGGAAGGGCTTGTGGGTGGGTTTGGGTGGGGGAGGGTGATTTTTTAAGAGGGATGCTGACACACAACCTTGAGAGGTATTAGATTTTTGAGGACAAACGGTAACACCTCAGGTGTTGCTGTTAAGTGCTGCCGTAAGTGTTCACTGCCTGAGTTACCAATCTATTAAAAAACTGCCCAGTGTACCGGAATATGACAAGATTATATCAGCTCTCTCCGCTCCGCCCCAGATGGATTTTTGCCTTGAAACAAGATGAATTTCTGAGCATCCAATTTGTTTTTACAACTGAATTCCTCACCAACCTTAGAGAATAACAGATAGTTGGTTGGTTGCGGAGATGGTGATATTAACTTGCAATAGAACACGGTCATTGTCGTGGTTTTCCAGAGCAAAAATTACACACCTTTTATAAAATTATACACAATTCTTTTTGTATATTGTTTCATACTTGTCTCATAGTATCCTGTAGGACCGTGTCCCCAATTGTCTACAGTCTGCAGAAGCTCATGCTGTTATTGCTTTAATATATCTTAATGTGCCACAGCACTGCGCATCTCTGCATACTTCTGTTAGTGTACTGTTCCCTCACCACAGCAAAAATCTCACTTTTTTCATAAACAGCGCCGGGGAAAGCATCGGGTCGGAGTGAGCACGGACCTCTACCAAAGATGGAATTCCCATAAGCATGAAAAACCTCTTTCTTTTCTTACATTTAGCAATAACGGCCTGATGGTTCTGTCGCCACGTGGGCTTTTCAACCAATAACATTAGTTTTTGATTCATAAAACATTATAAAACAGTGCATACAGCTGGATGACAACTTTTAATGTGTCTGTTAAAAAAAATAAAAAATTTCTGTGCAGGTCCATTTACCCCAATTTCTCTCTCCTAAATTTAGAATCTCCAGCATTTAATCCATGGCAGTTGATGCCTGAGAGCCGAGAGCTGCCTCCTATTTCAGTCCCTTCATGCCAGTGACTCAACAGAAGAATGCTAGCATATAGGAAACGGGACGGCAACTGGCGGACTCAAACCTGCCCCATTCCTAGCGGGACGGGGCCAGGCACGTACCTCTCCGCAGGGGACCCCATGTTACGGTCGGCGGTTCGAGCCACATGTTACGGTCGGCGGTTCGAGCCACATGTTACGGTCGGCGGTTCGAGCCACTTCAGAACGCCGGCGTGTTCTTTTTAAAAAGCCGTGTGAATTCTAGAACACGGTCATGGAATCTAGAACCCTGTCTGTGGATGAACACAATGTTGCCAGTGCTGGCTTTGATAGTCCCCAGATCAAAGCGCTGGCACACCCGGGGCCTGAAGGACACTAAGGACCACAGTGCAAGAAACCAACCGTGAGACGCACTCCTCTACCAGCGTCAAGAACACCCATGGAGATCGGGCCGCTTTGAAGACCGTTACATAATGCAGATTACTCATTTAGGATTTAAACGCCCACGCGAAATACAAATGTTTATAGGGGGGGTTGTAAATATTTATGAGCATTTATGCAATCCTGCGTGATCTGCGGCGAACTTGTTGTGCCCGGGGTCCAAGAGGAATAAGCCGTGTGCGTGTGTTTCCGACTGAAATCCATGAGATGATGTTAATTCTCTGGCTTTTCCAGAGCAGAGAGAAGAGTGCTGTTACTGTCCTAGATCTTCCACTCTGTGTAGGGCTCGCCCAACCCTGCTCTGGCCTTTACTCTGCAGGCCCATGCAGTGATGTAGGTGCCTCTTATGTGAAGGCTGACCGACCACATCCTTCCCTAGTCCAGCTGTCTGAGTGACAGCCATGATGGATGCCCCCTAGAAACACACACACACACACACACACACACACACACACACACACACAGTACACATACACAACCACTCATATGGTTAATCAGTTCTATACAGTACACACACACACACGCACAAACACGCACTCAAAGCACTCACATACATTGGGGACGGAAAGTATTCGGGCTGTGACACAATTTTAGTTGTTTTGGCTCTATACTCCAGAACATCGGATTTGAAATGGAACAGTGACTATGAGGTTAAAGTGCAGACCTTCTGCTTTAATTTGAGGGTTTTTATAGCTATACAGTACACACATGAACACATACACACACACACACACACACACACACACACACATACACATTGTAAATCGTACTTGTGCAGTAGACAACACACACAGGAACTTTGTGTACCTCACTTGCTCTTTTCTGAAGGCCGGTGTGGCGGTCGGACCAGCCCAGCCTCCCGTGGGGTGTGTCTGAGATTCGGGGCGGGGTGCATGCGCAGGCTGGCACCACCTTTCACGCCTCCAGGGCTCTCGAGGTCCAGCCAGCTGCTTTACGGGGGCATCAAAATACCCGAAACAGCCCGCAGACTGGGCGGTTCTGACTTGGGCGAACTGTGGAGTAAACGTACGTCATCGCTGTCTCTCCAGAGAGAGATGTGGAAAGTGTCAAGTAGGGGGAGAATCTGTCAAAGCACATTGTGTCTTAGCACAATGAAATAGCATGGACTGACTAGTGATTGTCAGGGTGTTAGAAATGAAATGACAGAATTCATTCTCCTTCACTGTAGCCGGTTCTGGTCTGCAGTCGGGCGATATTTGGGCCCGTCCGCCAGACAGGACGTACCGTGAGAATTTTAACTCTGGCCAGCGTCCATTATTGAAACATGCGGATGTGTCCATTCAGAGATTCCCCAAAAACTAATAAGCAAATGTGCTTTTGTGTAGCGGACAGTTGAGGGTTGTCTGTCTCTCTCCCTCTCTTTCTCCCTCTCCCTCTCTCTCTCTCTCTCTCACTCTCGATGCAAACGGCCTCCTCCCGAGAGATTTTTCTCTGATAGGCCGAGCGCTTCCTGCTCCACTGCATTGAGTGAGACGCGCTGTTGAAAAGGAACATCGGGAACGAGGTATTTATGTTGACAGCCGCCCCTGGCGATCAATGGCCTCCCCGCTCAAGGCCGCTCATTATGGGGTGCAGGGCCGCGCGCTTTGTGAAGTGCTCCCCAGCGGTCTGGTCAAGATGAGTAACCACGGCAACGTAAGCCTAATGGGGGGACCCCGAGACAGGGGGCCCCCACGAGTAACGCTTCGCGTAATTAGGGTGACATCGCGACTTTGGCGCCTTTTCAGTTCGACCCCCGGTTTTTGTCTTCCAACAATTTAGGTCCTTATTTTCCCTCTCTTTTTTTGTAAGTATGATTGGGGTACTTCTGGATCTGCACAATGGATCCTTTATTTTCTTTTGATGTCCGCCGGGGTGCTGAAGATGGGGTTGAAGCAGGCCTTTAATCGCAGTGCCGTCCTGGTATCGCTGTTGCGTTTTACCCAAAATATTTCATTTGTTTTTTATTGTATTTTCGCAATTTTTTCATACACGTGATATATTGACATTACATTGCTTATTATACTGGGGGACAGTAAAGAGCTCTGACCCCCCCCCCCCCCCCCCCCGGAACTATAGCAGACACCCAGTTCTGCACACTTCTGAGCTGAGCAGGGATATCTGAGCTGGATACCATATGGAACACCAAATAAAGCCCTCTCGATTGGGTAATGACAAGGAAAGTCCTCCCGATTGGGTAATGACAGGGAAAGCCCTCCCAATTGGGTAATGACGAGGTGTTGCTGCGGTCCCCGCGCCCCCCTCATGGTATGGCCTATGGTATGTGTCACTCCTGAAATACTGTAGGCTCCCGTCTGCAGGCGCCGAACACATTTGCGCCAAACGGCTGTTCTGCGAGGAGACTGGTGGGTTATTTCAGTACACCAGTTTATCCTCCCGAGACCCCGGTAGAAAAAAAAAACAAAAAAAAAAACATTCAAGTATTTCAATGTTTTTTTGACGTTATACAATATTTCACTGCGCATGTTGCAATGGAAAAAAATTTCAAAAGTACTATTCCTTTTATTTTTTATTATTTTCCATGTCCCTTGTAGTGTAGTTTTCAGCATAGTAAAATATTTGGTTCTTGAGATTTAAGACCAGAGACTGTAGGGGACAAAAATGAATTTGGGGGGTTATGTGTTCACGTATGCGGTCTAGTGGTCGGCGTGGTAGATTTTGGGCCCAAGAGTTTCTGTCCCAGGGCACCTGCTAGTGTTTCTCCTGTAGGGTGAGATTAACTGGCTCAATTGCCCCAGTGAAAACCTTTCTGTATAAATCAGGGCACTATCTCATACGGAGGTAGGGGGGGGGGGGGGGGATATGCCTTTTACTCGCCCTGGGTTTAGCCATCTGCTGAAGCAAATAACATCTTCGGTTAATAGCCAGCCGAAAAGCAGATAAGAAGCAAGTGGGATTTACCTGTTATTTCCTATCAGTGCAGAACAGGTAAAATTGAGTTGTGATGAACTTCTGTGCGTGCGTGCGTGCGTCTGTGCATGTTTGTGTGCGTACGTGTGCGTGTCTATGCATGCGTGCGTCTGTGCATGTTTGTGTGCGTACGTGTGCGTGTCTATGCGTGTGTGTGTGTGTACATGTGTTTGTGCGTGCGTTTGTGTGTGTGTGCGTGTGTGTGTGTGTGCATGTATGCGTTTGTGTGTGTGTGCGTGTGCATGTATGCGTGTGTGTGTGTGTGTGTGTGTATGCGTGTGTGTGTGTGTATATGATGGGTGGATCCCAGTGTGTGGATGTGCAAGCCTCTTTTTTATTTTTTGGTGTAACAAAGGAGTCGGTTAGAGTGAGAATTTTCTACCATGCAAGCTGGTAGAGTAAAGACTGTGGTTCCAGGGCCTGGACGCCTCCCTACAGGAAGTAGAAATTGTCTAGGCGCCCGGTCTGGTGGGCACCGGGCTCCGTCTCACACCTCCGCGCCGCGGGGCCGGGGGTGGCGGGAAGCCGTTACCGCCACCTGTCCTCCTGCCGCGGCTGGCCCAGCTCTCCTGCAGGCCCTGCCCCTTTAACCCTTTATATGTGATAAGAATGTTCTCAGCTCAGCATTCTAATGCTGATGTAACAATCGCTACTGGTGATTGAAAGCATTGGAGTTCTAGAACACCGACTTAGAATTTTGAAGAAAAAAAAAACATTCCAAAAAGCCTACTCCTCCATGGGTTAATATGAAGGCCCCGCCCCCGGGGGATCGACAGGGGATGGAAATAGTACTCTGGGATGTATTCCTGTAGATAAGAGACATGCAATCCTGTCTCCAGGGAGGCGCTGTGGATTTTTAGGCATTCCCTGTCTGGGGTAATGTGCTGACTGTGTTACCTTGGAGCTGGGTTGCTGATGGCCTCCATAAGGACGCTAAGGGCGAGGCACGTATCCTGCTACCGCCCAATGTCAGGAGGGTCGTTAATTAAAGAAGAGCTCACATACAGATACGCACACACACACACACACACACACACACACACACCTACATACACACTTGGTCTTAAGGGTGCCAGTATCATATGCCCCTCTATGTCCTGAGAGTAACACACAGCTCTGCTCCTCACTCTCAGTAATAATAGTAATAATAATAACAGGTAGTACAGTTGCAGGAATACCAGGTGCAGCAAGACGAGAGGCATTGATTGGATATGATGTTCTAAATTAGCTATGAAGCTTCAATCGGCAACACTAATTTAATTTCCACTTTGCAGTGACTGAAATTCATTGAGGTCTTTTGGAAATTAATTAACCCCAACAGAACAGGAAGCTGAAATGCTAACAATGCATCTCCTGCGTCATTTACCCCGAGCGCCGTTCTTCCTCTCCGATTTTAATACAGCCATTTGTTTGAATAATAATAATAAAAAAAAGAACAAACTCCCTCCAATGCTTTCAGCGTAGTGTCTGCTGCTCACAAATGAACGGAAGAGGGATTTTAATTGCAACAGAACAGAGCAAAGACAGAACACAAGAGCGCCAGGCTCATTAGATTATCTTCATTGGCAAGTCGGTCGGATCAACAAAGCCATTGTTTTTTTTTTTGTCTGTTCTCTTCTCTTCTCTCAGGCTCAATGGGCAAACGCAGACAAAAGATCTGTGTGGTTGTTTCTTTTCGCTCTGAGACGTTCTGCAGGCGGACGTGGCAGGGCAGTCTAGACCACTTAACAGATTAGAACAGGGATGCAAGCGTGCATTTGCCAAAGGATGGACGTTTCCGGAAAGCGTTTTAATTGTGGCGTAATCGATGGGGAAAAACGGCCCGTGACCCCAGCACAGGCCAGACACGTTATGCTACCTTTGGAGATTTCCCAAGCTTAGGTAAAACACAGTTTGGGGCTGTGGTGTGTGAAGGAGCTGTAAGCCACTTTGTGCTTTTACAACCACGGCTACTGCTCTCTCCTGTTTCTCCGCAGTGTTCCTTATCAAACGGCACCGTGCTCATGCAAACTCCATTCAGGATGCTCGGCTAGTATGCTTGGCAGCCATCTTTTCCAATTTCTCTTCTACCCAGAGCTTCTGGCTTGACTTCCTGTACCGGGCTTGACTTCATGTCTTGTCCTCAGCAAGTTCTCCCACAGACCTTGACTTTACCGGCGTGTAAGACACCACCATTGACCTTTTGAATAGTCTCCCCTGACAAATGTGGAGCTTCTGTCCCCTGCACATTGTGTTTTGGGGGACGGCAGCCTCCACCTATGTATTGCCCAAGATTGTATAGTGGCTGGGTGGGAGAAAGAGCTCAACCAACACGAGTGATTATTTCCCTATTTCACATCCCCACTGTGTTGTGAATAACCAGCTTTCATCATTTCAAAAATATACAGTGTATATTCTATTATTTGCCACATCTTGGCACCTGCTGGCTTAAGCCCTCCCTTCCTGGGAAATACTATGTAAATTATGTGCCGGGCCACAATCAGGGCCATGGGGTACGCTGGTGCATTGAGAGACAGTGTTTTAGTTGAATGTGTACAATCCAGGAGGCCCGCTTTGATAACGGGTTGCATTGAATGTGCAGTTCAAACACAGAGTCTCAGCAGTGTAAAGCTTTCTGTTCAACTCAAAATGACTGGCTCTGCAGAACTAGATTGTGTGATAAGGTGAAAAACTGCATTGCTGCTCTGCAGGAGAACAGATCTTCTTCTTTTCAAAGAATATCAGATCTTCAAGCACTTGGTGCCAGAATGTGCAGTCTGTGCTGGTCACATTGCCTGGTGATTAGCTGTTTCTCTTTGTGTAAGCTCCTCTTGCACCTTTGAGTCGGCTTCCTAACCCAATCAAGTGGAGTGGAACTTCAGACCGACTCTCGTGTTTATTTTTCAACAAACATTAATTTTCCTGACACGGTGCGAGCATAGAGGTGAAGATTTCTCTCCTCTGTCTCTTCCCTCCCCAATTTTTGGGCCTGTAGCCCATCAGCCCTTGGCAGCTGTTCTGTTTGGAAAGAAAGCCGATATTCTGTCATCCTAGCTATCCTGCTGTAGCTCTACATGTCTGTGAACGACAGAACTTCCACCCCCTCCCTCCCTCCCTTCCTCCGCACACTTTAAAGACAACGGAACCGCAGTATAGCCTGAGAAAATCACCAAAAGGAACCGTGTGAAGATGCAAGGATGGGCTGTGCTGTTCAAATGTATTTTTATAAAAAGCTATCTTGGCTTGTATTACACACACACACACACACACACACACACACACACACACACACACACACACACACACACACACACACACATTGGATTATTTATTTATTTATACATTTAGTAAGTATTTATTTGTAACCTGGTGAATAATATAACTGCTGTTCTGTTCTGGTCTTGTCTGTTCTGTATCTCTGACTGTCCTGGTTGGTGAGCATGTAATTCACTGCTAACATGTCTGTCCAACCCTCCCTCCCCGTGACCTTAGGTACTCTCCCCCAGATTTCCCAAATTATCTTATTCTACCTCTGAGCCCCCGGCTTCCCTGCCTCTGCACACGGTTCGCTCGCTCGCTCGGGGACGAAGCCAAGGTGGTTTTTCGGAGGCCCGGCTCAGCAGGCTGAATCTCAATCAGAGGAGAAGAATGCCTTTATTAGCCCTGTTCTGAAGGGCCACTGCACTTCAGCCACGGGACAACGGAACGGAACCAGCAGCCGGCGCAATTTCCAAAAGCGGGGCCTTTGTAGCACGGTGGCCTGTTAATAATGTGGGGGTGGGGGTGCAGGGGGGGTGTTTGAGGCAGAGGTTTCTAAGCGAACATTTGGTTTGCTGGTCCCTTCTTTTCGCGACTTTCTTGGCGTTGTCCTTATGGCACTAGAAGAAGGAAACTGAGGAGATGAGGACAGCCATTGTGGCTATTTATTTATTTGTGTGTGTGTGTGTGTGTGTATGTGTGCGTGTGTGTGCGCGCGCATGCGTGTGTGTGTGTGTGTGTGTGTGTGTGTGTGTGTGTGTGTGTGTGCGTGCGTGCGCATGTGTGTTTGTGTGTGACGTCGGCTTTTGTCCGGCGAGTGTGTTGGCTTTGTGGTGCTGGTTATAATGTGGACGACAGACTTCACTTCTGAGCTCAGCTCCGCCTGCCAAAATCCCCCCCCCCCCCTTTCAAAGAAGAGACCATCAGCAACCAGGCGACAACGGGGCTCCTTGCCAAATTTTGAAGTTTTTTTTTTTGGGGGGGGGGGTGGGGGTGGGCGGCATCTTTGATCCACAAAGCGAAAGCCTTGGTCCCATGCCACCACTTACTCAATGCATCTGTTGGCCGGAGTTCTTCGTGTCCGGCAGCCAATTTCATCCAGGTTACCGGTCACAAAGCAAAACGGCTCTTCCATCCGCTGGAAGCAGAATCTTTTTCCAGGCCCTGCTGTGAATACAAACCGTGGGTTCACATCCTGAGGCCTTTGGGTTCGTATCGGGAATATTAACCAGCACACTCAGATTTGTGTTTCAGACAATTTGTTGTTGTGCCTGAATTTATTCATAGAGGATTGCATGCAGCTCAGGTATACAATCACTTCTAGAAACTGCGTTGTATTTCTGGTGTTCTCCTCACAGTAATTTCATTGTTATTCCAACTGGTAGCAGAGTTTACAACACCCAGAAACTGTGGGTGTTTTCCAGACTAGGCTTGATATGGTGCTGGATACTATCTAGCTTGTAGGGGAGGTATGTGGTAATTAGTGGTAATAAGATGACGAGCAGTGTGTGTGTGTGTGTGTGTGTGTGCGTGTGTGTGTGTGTGTGTGTGTGTGTACGGCTGAATAAGACGCGTGTGCGTTTTTCCCTCAGACAGTCCGGTCCAGTCCAAACTGACTCACTCTGAAGATGTAGCAACTTCACTTTTTAAAAAAAAGAAAAAATAGAAAAAGTTTTAAGCGAAAAATGACAGCCAGTCACGGGGAACGCGTCGAGGCGATTACGGGTGACGCGAGCATGGGGAAACGGCGGCAACCCCAACGATAACGGCGAGAGCGACTTCCGCAGGTGACGAATGAAAAAGACGTCTTTAAGAGTAAGGAGAGTTGGATCGAGTTCGACCGGACTGCAGCTCTCTCCCTGCCTGCAGCACATAATAACCATTACAGTGATTCATACTTATAGGGACCGATATCATTTTCCTGTTTTTTGTTTTTTTTATCGTGGCGAAGGAGAGGATTGCACATCAGACTCCCTGGCTCCAGAGAAGATACACAAGCCACAGGAAGACTAATAGCGAGGCCAGATTTATGTGGAGTTTATAGTGTTAGCCCCGGTCGCATCGGAGACTTTTCGTATCCAGTGAAACCGCTCGGCTCGATCTCCATCTGCAGGCGGCGGCAGTGTTTTCGGCCTTTTGATACGGCAGGGCAGCGTTTATCTCTCTGACCTCGAGCACGTTGCTACGCGCCCAGCTACAGGTCTCTGCGAACGAGGAGATGCCGCTCCCCAGAGATGTAGCGGGATAGGCAGGGACACCAGGTTATCGATTATAATGTTTGAAAAACAAATTCAGCTGGATTAGGTGCCCGGAGGGAGTTTGCAATTCTTGCTATGTGTGTTTATTAAAGGGGAATTTCACCCAAAAATTACATATGTTTTTATATACCCGGTGTGCTATCTATCCATCCGGGTAGTTTCACTGAGAAGTCACTAGTTTTGTAGATATCCGCTTCAGCTCACCGTGATATCATCCTGATAGAAAGAACCTCAACCTCAAAAATCTATGGTGCAAACCGCCAAAAATGTACATTCTAAAAAATCAACAGCAATAAGATTGTCAACCCAGTGTGCCCTCGAATACTGGCGTTCTTTGGTTGATATATAATATAACATTTAACTGCGTATATACACAGTTGGCGTACTTCGGTAGAAAGTGGTTTTCGGAAAAAAAACGTGGACACCGAGGTCTGTGGATGCTTGTGAGTAACCGTGTGATTATATTTGTAAAGAGACTGTTGCTGTTCACTTTTTCGAATGTAAATTTTTGGAGCTTTGACCACCACAAACTTATATTGGGGGTGATGTCAAGGTGAGTTGCAGCGGATATCTACAAAACTAATGAGTTCTCAGCGAAACTACCTGGATGGATAGATAGATAGCACTCCGGGTATGTAGAAACATATAAAAATTTAATTTTTGGGTGAACTGTCCCTTTAAATCAGATGAACCACAAGACGTGTGTACCTATTTGTGAAACGTACTGGTACGAAACGGAGCGTCCCTGCTCATTTAAGCATTGTGAAATTTTTGATTTATCGCCTGTTTTTCAAAATGGCCGATTTTAAGTGGTAACACAAGATTAATTAATACACTAATATAGCTGATGTCTCCTCAGAGATATGACTGGGGGAGGGCCAGTTTAATTCTCATGGTCAGTGATGCGAAATATTGATTTCTTGTTCTTTTCACTGTTTGAAAATCGGAGAGACAAGAGAATAAAGAAAGGAGGTGTACAGCTAATCAGGATTTAGCCCGACTGGTAATTGAAAAAGTTAATCGCTTTCTGTGGCTGTACATGAGTAGTTTGGAAATGGCAGGTAATAGCTGAGGGATTGGAATTTGTCTAAGAGCTCAAGATAAAATGTCAATAAAATGGCCGCCAATCCCTCCCCCACGCCCCAAGAGCAAAGCTGCTGTCAGACAATTACAGCCTCCGCAACTTGACAGGGTGCTCCACTTAACTACACCGCCTCTCTGGTGTACACAATGTTCACCAACTCCTTAACGGTTAATGTACAGAGAATAGGCACAAAATAAAATCCTTCTGGAAAAATCTTCCAGGTTTAACGGCTAAGAATGTGTTTTGTGTGCCTATGGCCCACCCTGTCTCACCGTGTATTCGCGCTGTGCGACAGTCCAGTTATAATTAGTGAAACATTTCTGGGGCTGAGAGAAAGCAGGGTCCAAACTCGCTGAATACTTATCGAGAAGCCCTATGTCAGCAGCCGTCGCTAACCTGGAAGTCTGTTAGCACAAATTATTCCCCTTCTTTCCTGGCAGATAATAAACACATTAGTGGTTAAATACCACCGTCTGTTTCTCCCCAGTTATCGAACGTGTTGCTTTTTTTTTTGCTCCAGCATTGATTTACAAAGCTGACACTCCCTTAGTACATGAAAACGACGCACAGGAATATATTAAAGCCTTTTTTTTTTTTTGCAGAGTTTTCCGAACCAATTACGGTGATGTATTTGAGCAACCGTCAGCACTGCACATGCCAGTGACCGTCGGATCGGAGAAGGGTCCCGGTATCGCTGGAGATAATATTTCACCGTAATTATAAAATATCAGATACCGTGTAGAACTACATGCTACGTGCTCCCAGCCTGGCAGACTACCCACCCCTCCCCCAACCCCCGACGCCAACCCCCCCCCCCCCCAAGCAAATTGTTTTTAACTTTGATTGATGCCGCAAATTGAGAATTAATGCCTTTCAGCATTCATCTTCATTTGCAATGGCGGGGGTAGTCTTATTTACAAGTCAAATCGCGGAGTGTATTTTATACATAATAGATATGGCGGGGGATGGCGGAACCTGTGCATGAGATTAGCCCGGCGGGCGTGCCTTCCATATCTCTGTGGGCCGGGAGGGGGGGGAACCCCACCTTTTGCAGTGTCAGGAGGACGCAGCCCCGCTGGGACTGTCACTGTGCGGGCGTAAGGTGGGGCGATGGCCTCTCCACCACTTATGTGTTCTCCCCAAAGGCCTGTCTCTCCTACTCGAGTGCTGCACAACCCCCCCCCCCCCCCCAACCCCAAAACATTTCCGCTTGTCTTACCCCCTCCCCCTGTGCTGACCTGGTAATTTATGCCCACTTAGACTTACCCTGTCCTCAGGGTTACCCAGGCGTGTCACCCTTGGGTAAACAGGAAGCAGCCGCGTCGCGGTACAGTATGTACCGGAGGCTTCCGCCGCCGCTTGGTTTTAAATTGCTTAGGCCAGGTTTCTCTGGGAGTCACCTGACCGTACCGCCAGGAGACTAAGGCAACGTGCTATGACTAAAAAAAGATAGAGGAAGGTTCACTTTTTTTTTTTTTTTAAGTTATATTTTTAGGGGTTTTCAGCTTCTTATTGGACAGCAGGAAGGATGGGGGGCGAGAGAGAGGGAGAGACACATGACGAAGGTCACACGGCCGGAATCGAACCGCCAACGTTGCGGCTCGCAATGAGCATGTGGACGGTACTCTTTTTTTGTCATATTTAGTAAACGCACTGGCGTGGGGAGGTAAAATACAGACAAACTCTTGCCTGCTTTCAAAATTACACAATTGTACATATTGCAATCCAATCTTTAATAGGTGTTCATTTTGTCTGACAATTATAGGAATAAAAAGCAACAGCAAGACATTCAATTGAACAGGGTCTCTCCTAAATGTCACTGTGATGTGAGCGTATCGATGCCGTTGGTAACACTCCCTGTGAAAGGGCGCTAGATAGAAACTGCACAACATCTTCCTAAGAAACCACATTAAACTTTCATAAGCCCTTAATAAATATTCATAGGTGGTTATGTCAACGAATGCACACTCTCACAGAGAGGGCTCCCAAACCTCTTCTCCAGGTGCTGTTACCATGGCAGTCTGATTCGAGCGTGTCATAGTGAAGCCTAGGTACCTGGTGAAGCAGGGATACTCCAAAACCAGTAGTGCTGCTGGTTTTATTTCCTCTCGTCCAATCAGGAGCTGATTTAAAGCTGACGCACCAGTGGAGTGTAATCCCTGGCCAATCAGTGACATTATTGGACTGTAGACTATCAGCAGTACTACTGACAATGTGGGCCAGATTTGAGTATCCCTGTGGTAAATTGGTGGCGGTTAGCACACACCTCCCTTTTGTACAGTTTTTATGAAGGGAGCTATTTATGTCTAGAGATCAGAGCCGGCTCAACCCAAAATAAGCGACTGCTTAGGGTCCCACTACTGCCAGGGGGCCCCCTAGTTATTCCAGAATATACTTGCTATATACTGTATATTGTTGGTTTGGGGCCCCTCAAAGGCTAGGGCCAGCAGTGGTAGTACTCTTTACAGAGCGTGTTGCGTAAGTATTCAGTACAGCCGTGCTACCGTGACATGATTACGGCATTATAGCAGACGCTGTTATCCACAGCAACTTAAACAACTTCCTCATTTTTACATAGTATCCATTTATACAGCTGGATATTTACTGAAGCGATGGAGGTTAAGTGCCTTGCTCAAGCGTACAACGGCACTGCCCTGCCCATTAATCAAACCTGCAACCTTTGGGTTACAAGCCCACTTCTCTGCCCATTACACCAGAAGACATTGTCTGGTCGCTGTACAGTAAAAACAACGTTGTGTTAATTCAGATCTAACTTAGTGTTTTTTTTTTACGAGTCGCAACAGGGAACACAAATGTGCCCGTTGAGAGTAAAAATCTACTCTGTCAGAGTTGATTTAAGGCTGAACATTTTATTATTCAGGGGAGAGGCTGAACACATGTTTTTTTATTTTCGCCGGAAAACCTTCGCAGCAATTTAACACCCCCCAGTGGACTCGTATGAACACCCTAGGGTGTTAAATGTACACCGGCAGTGTTAAATTTTCACCAACATTTTTTGCTGTGTTCCTTTCTAGGGGGGGTGTCTTGTTGCGGGCCTGCAGCATTGTTAATTGTTTACCGCCGATTTAACGACTGCGTGGCTAACCCATCGGCCTCTTTGATTTGTAACCCAGGTCCGCCTTGTGTAGCTTTATTGCTCCATCTGCTGTATTATATTAATACTTGGCGTAGTGAAGCCCACTGAATGATTTTGCTGTTTGCGGTGATGCGTATTTAATATTCAGAGGCCATTTTGACGGCGCAAGTCTCCTCACAGGAAACGTCAGCCCCGAGAAAAGCAACATTTCCATGAGCCACACTTTTTGGGTGTTAAAAAAAACAGGCTTGGTTGGTGTTTTAAAAAGGCTTTTTTTTAGGGGGGGGGGGACGGGGGGGGGGCGGTGATATGGAGGCGTTGTATGACTCAGACATTGTTGGGGAAGATCGCTGCAGCCAGCGGGATTCTGGGACACAGATGGGAATCTTATTGAGGACCTTAACTGTTAAGTGTTTCTTTTTTTCTCATCTTATTTTTGGCGACGGCGTGCCGGTAATCAGAGCCGCCATTATGGCTCTGAGAGGTAACAGACCGCCATTCTCGCCTCGCTGGAGAGAGGAGTCACACTGCGACAAACACTGATTGGAAATGTGCGGGCACCGCTGTGTGTGTGTGAGTGAGTGAGTGAGAGAGTGTCTTTGTGTGTAATGTCAGTGTGTGCGTGCACATGTTTGTGTGTTTCTGCATGTGTGCTTTTATGAACACAACGCGTGTGTTTGCGTGCGTGCATGTGTGTGCATGTGCGTATGTGTGTGTATATATGCATCTCCTCAGGAGTCACGGGAGGATATAATACAGCAAAGTGACTGAAAGGCTAAACAAACATTCAGCGCAGGATCTGCCTGCTATAAATCATCTGGAGTCTGTTTTCTCTGAGACACGCCGGTGCTGTGATGTATTTAAACTGCATCTCTACAGACACACATGAATTCCCCATCAGGGTGTGATTCTTCAGTGAGATATAGAGCACAACATTAATGCTAATCCATGCAGAGAGCACCTGTTAGCTGCACCATTCAATCCTGTGCCTGTGACAACCGACGTGTCGCACACACTGCGGGGTGAAGGGAGGGCCTGGTGCTCCATACGGCTGTCTTATTCAGCCTGTCTTTCATGTGCTTACATGAGCTGTACACACACATACCATACACACACACACACACACACACACACACACACACACACATACTGACACACGTGCACGCGCACGCACACTTTTATTTCTTGTGCTTACATGAGCTGCACACACCCATCATAGACATGCGCGCACACACACACACACATACCATACACATGCACGCACACACACACACATGCCACACACGTGCGCGCACACACACAAGCACATACACGCACAAGCATACGTACACTCACAAAGATTTACACACATACACGAATGTGCACATATACAAAAACGCATGCATGCTCACACAAATACATACACACACAAACACATACTGACACACATGCAGCGCATGCACACATACACACACACACACACACACACACACACACACACTTTAAAGAGCAGTGTGACTGTTATTGTCGATTTCAAAACCCTAACAGAGACAAATGCAAGGACACACGGTACTTCAGAGATGAGTGTTCTTGTGCCTTCTGGGCTCCCAAATCAAATTCAGATCTGTCCTTCCGTCAAATTGAGTTTGTCTGCCCCGGTTTATGTATTTACCGCCGTCTGTGCCAATTACTGCATGCGAAGCCATTGATTTGTGTGGCCTAGGGCGTCCTGTCCCTTACCAATGGGCTAGTTCGGGGACTGAAGTGAATTGACTGCCTTGTAAACAAGTGACTAATATAGTTACTGTATATCAGAGGTTCATGTTTCAGTTATGTTCCACACTGAGTCAAATGGCTGTAATAACAATGTAGTAGCGTATTAGTTACATAGGAATTACCGGTCAGATTGTGAGCTGGTATTTATAGTATGTGGATTGGCTGAGAGAGTGGGCACAATGAAAGGAATGTGCCATCCCAGATGATTTAAAGATCGAGGGGATCAACACAGGATTGCTGTCATCCACAGTGAGCTTATCTGGGGTCTTTGTTTATTGTTTTCCCTGCTGTTTCCCCCCCCCACGAAGTCTGTCACAAAAATGTGTCGTACTGAGGACCTAGTGGGCAATACTGGGCGTCCGCTCAGTGTACCGTTTGTTTTATAACATCAATTCAGTTCTGCTCGTTTGCTGCAATGTTACGTTGGTAATTTAATTGGCTAAAAATTGTTCTCTCCCTCTCTCACCTCCAGCTGATGTGTGGTGAGCATTCTGCCGCAAAATGGCTGCCGTTGCATCACCCAGGTGGGTGCGACACATTGGTGGCGGTTGAGACGAGTTTCCCCCTCATCATTGTAAAGCGCTTTGAGTGTGAGAAAGGCACTATATAAATGCAAGGCATTATTATTATTATTATTATTATTATTATTATTATTATTATTATTATTATTATTATTATTATTAATAATAATTTAATCAGCTAATAAATGCCGAGGATTTCAATGGAGGAAAACTAACAACAGTGACTGTGCTGTGACCATGACCTCATTCTCCATACTTCATTCATACTGACCGCAAATGAAGGATTAATCTGGCTGACTTGAGTAGACTACAGACAGTTCTCTTTTTTAAAGTATTTTTAGGGATTCTTTTCAGCTTTTTTTTGGACAGCACAGTGTAGAGAGACAGGAAGAATGGGAGCGAGAGAGGGAGGGAGCGACATGCGACAAAGGCCGCGCGGCCGGATTCGAACCGCCGACGTCGAGGCTCACAATGAGCGTGTGGATAGCGCTCTTCAGGCTACGCTGCCGAGACACCCCGGACAGTTGTTTTTACGACACACCATTACATTACCGTTATTTAACAGACGATCTTAGCAGTGATTTTAACGCAATCTTTTTCAGCTGAATGAGAGGATGGATGTTTGCAGATCAAACATTTCCGTAATCGGTTTTAACCGCTTTTTTTTTTTTTGCGTTTTAGAAGCAGCGAGATACACCCCATTGTGTTTCAGTTTGCAAACATGTAATCTCTCACTGGAAACATTCTATGGGAACTGTGTTACCATCCGCTGAATAATTATTGTGTAATTACACAGCCATTAAAGCAACAATGTACCGTGGGTTGCATGGCTTAGTGTAGTTACTTATCTTCTCTTCATATGCGATTGGGCCCACTGAGGTTCCATCTTCCCTTAAAGATTCATAAGGAGCTACTGAAAGGTATATTTTACTGTCTTAAGGGCGTACTGTCATTGGGGGGGGACGGGTAAACATGAAAAATATTGCTACTCAACATGTATACTCATTTGTGTATTTTTCTGAAATAAAAATACTTGGGGGAAAAAAAAGAAAAAGACTGTTGTGCAAATGCTTATTCGGGCCATTTGATATGCATAGGAGAGAGCCGGTCTGGATCCATTTGCAGAGATTTTCGGTAGCGATATTCAATACAACTGGTGATTTGGCAGGAGCCTCGCAGTCATTCTATCATTCCTAAATGTGCTCGGCGAAAGCCAGTTGGACGTTGGCATTGGTTTTAATACAGGAAATGGTTGGACGGAGCTGCCTATTGGATGAGCACACGCTATATTCCTGCCGTTTGAGGAGAGGAACAATGGAGTGTTCTGTGATTGCGGAGATGCTTGCCGGTCGCAGATATAACGTGATGCGCAGTGCAGATGTTTGCCTAGGTCAGTGCTTCCCAAAATGGGGGTGCACACCCCGCTAGGAGGGGCGCAGAGAGACGGGTGGGGGTATTGAAGGAAAAAGGCGCAGCACAGGATGTGTGTGGGGGTGGGGGGTTGGGGGACTTAAAAATTTGACATTACCAAAGGGGGGCCCGAGAGGGACTACCGGCCTATAGATAAAAAAACAACTGAAATGGAACCCTTCAGGTTTAAAAAAAATGTTCCAGTCAGGATCAGGACATCAGCCAGAGAGTTTGACCTTTCTTCTAATGCCAAATTTTATTGGAAAGCCGCGTCTAAAAAGGCCACCCCCAAGGACACTTTTACTCTAGTGCATTTGCATTTGTTAACCTTTGACCTATTGGCCACGGCGTCTGCTTTTAGCTCCGTTTCAGTCGCCCGATGAAAAATGTCTCGCGGGCTTGCGGAAAGGAAGAGAATATAGAAAAATAATGGTGACGGGGACAAGCAATCGATCGGTCAGATTATTGGATTATTAATGGTGCCTATTTTGTCACAGTTCTGAAATGGTACATTGATGGATATGTCATCGTTCTGCGGTTTTGTCCGTGTGGCTCTGTACCAGGCTGTAAGAGGGCTGCGTGAATCCACGTGAATCTGCTCATTCACCGCACGCCGATGTTCACCTTTGCCGCGTGGCATCTGTGACGGATTAATGGTGAGATAAACGGCTCGGCTTTGAACTTCCACCCCATCGCATCTTTCCGCTCTCATTGGTGGAAATCCTGGGTACTGTATGAACGCTACTGTGACAAGCGCTCATGAAATATCTCCCCAATACCCCAAAATATCTCAACCTCCCACCCCCCACTGCCAATAAGCTTTAAATTCACAGAAACCAAAGGAGCTGGCTTTAGAGCCCTGAATTTGCTATCAGCTTTCATTATACTTGTTTCATCTTCATGTTGGAAGCAAGGAAGCAGCACTAGACAAAGGACACCCGTAGCACCCAAATGCTAGTCAACTAGAACACTGCTGTCTTGAAGACCAACTGGGTGTTTCATATTTCATAACCTCGGCTGATTTTAGACCAAAATGACAAATTTAAACCCACAGTTTCGAGCTACGTTTCCCATTGCAGAATTTGAATTGATGCCATTTTTTTTGTTAGGTGGCAAAAACTTTTTTAAAACATATAAAAAGAAACGCCACCTGTACATACACTGCCACTCACAGCAAAATACACACAAACATGCACACATATGCGCGTGCACACACACACACACACACACACACACACACACACACACACACACACACAGACACAGTCACACACTCTCACATAGAGCCACGTTTAATCAGATAATCATTCCCTCTTCCCAGGCATATAAAAGGGTTTTAATCATAGGTAATTAAAGACCGTGCTGGGAGCAAATTTGTCAGCAAATTTGACAGCAAACCTGGTTACTTTTGTTATGCGATTTAACATCTGGCAGGCCAAAGGATCCACCGCTCCTCTCCTGTCCTCTGTAAGACCTAAACGCTCCCGTTGTTTTCCGTAACTCAGGACCGAGACTAGTCTAAATGTAAATTCGGACATGCGTTTTTCTCTCTACCGCCGACTCCACAATGGGTTATGCCGGTAAAAAAAGAGAATTGCCTGAGATGCAGTGTACATGGCGTACATAAGCTTCCGAAAAACAAATCGTGATGCTCCAGGTGTCCCGGCACGTATGCAACATCTCCAATTTGCTTTAGCCCGGAAATTCCAGCGGATATGCTAATGATGTCACGTTAATTTATTCTCTGTAAAACCATAAATTATCACCTCATCATAGGTGCAGTTTGGCAGTTTAAAACGACTGCCGATTCTACACGTAAATATTTCATAACATTTCTGGTAGGGCTCGTGCGCGTGTGAGTGAGTTTAGAAGGAAATGCAAGAGTCCGAATGCAATTCGAAGTAAGGTGTGGCCTTTTTGCCACCGTTCGCTCTCTACACTTTATATAATGGACCTGTCCATTCTGGGAGAAGGAACAAGCTGTCAACCTCAGCTTTTCCCAGTGCATTAAGGAACAATCCGGAAACAGGTGTGCACGCGTACGTTGATAGAAACATCGCCTGTTCTGAATAAATATAGAACAGGTGACCGAATAACCCACTTGCTTAATTATTAATCGCTACTTAGGGGCCACTGGTGAGTGGAATTGGTCACAGCGGAGTGCCGTGTCCTTGTGGAAGTGGATATTTTTGCACAGCGCGAAACGGCACATCGACGGTCTGAAGCGAACATTGTTGTTTGGGATGTGTTTTTTTATTCATTTATTTTTTTCCCCAAAATTAACTTGCCCTGCAACACCCAAGTGTGATAGTTAGCTAACCGCATGTGAAGGTCTGTTTAGATGTGAAAGACCACGAGCAGGAGCTCCACAATGGCGGCGAGGCTGCATCAGTCTTGAGCTTATCCCAAGAGCCGGCTCGTTTAACGGCAAGAGCTGGAGGCGAGAAATTACATTGACATGCCTTTGAGTGAATATGATTTGACATCGATTCATTGATGTATAAACAAAATAATTGGTATTTTTGTGTCTGTATAGTAGGCAGGGTTCGATTTTCTTTTATTTTTTTCACATGTTGAACTTCTGGTAAACTCTGGCTTTGATCTCGTATCAAGCGTCTTTGACCGTGGCCTTCACGGAATGCCTTCCAGTAAATGTAGAACATGTTTCATATTCGCTAAGCGCCCACGGACACGAATCCAAGACTCCCCAGCTCTTGATCCGACCTGTCAGATCTGCTGGCTAACGTGCTAACGGAAGGAGGCTAAATCATGTAGCCAGGGTCTAACGGCCATCAGTGTCGCCCGTTTAATGGAGATTGACGGCGGCTGTTCAGACGGCCCGAATAACAAAAGCCGCCGTAGCGTCTAATAGCGCGGCGCTATCTTTTATCACGCGCTAATCACTCGGTCGGACAGCGTCTGGGAAGTGATCCCACAGGCGCGCGGCCGTGCAGCGGCATTCCCGCCACGGTCTCGGAGTGAATAATAAAGCACGAGTAGCGGAGGTAAGTGGTGACCTTGGCGTCGGACGCTCCGGGACTGGGGGGGGTTGTTAATAGGCGGGAAACCGCGAGAGAGGACGAGGTCACTGCAGTGCCCTTGGGTCTCAGCTGTGCCGAGCTCGGTCATTTGCAGGTTGCCGGGGTGTCTGAGTGTTTTACCGTTTTACCACACCCGGGGGGGGCAGCAAGGTGCGAGGTGTTCGGCTCTTGCCCCGAGGAGAAAAGGTCCTGGAAGAAGGATAGACATCACAGCCGGACATCGCTCGACGGCCAGGCCCCGGGCCGAGCCCATGACCTCCCGTGACCTCCCGGTCCGGGGCGACGGTGTGAATTACGGAGGACAGATGTCCGGCCCGGTCCAGGGCCTCGGGAAGCCCTCCTCGGTCTAAATCACCTTTAAGAACCAGCTGAGGCGTCTTCCGTTTCCAGACTGCGTGATCGGGGAGAAATCGGAGGTCGTGTCTACTAAAGATTTTGAGACGATGAACAATTTCTAGGACGTGAGCAGCTTCTTTTCAAGTGTCAGGGATCAAGGCATCCCAGTTCTAATTCTGGATTTCAGCTCTTATGACAGGATGGGAAATATATCAATCATAATTCGTCATAACTTCAGGGGGAATTAATTCCTTGTATTTGTCCCATTTTGGTAATGAGGGTATGAATTTATCCCAAATGGCATTGGGTTGTTTTAGTGAAGGCTGTGTGAAAGAGGCGAGGATGGATATGAGCGCTTTAGCGGGCAGGGGGGGAGTGGGGATTGGGGCGGGGGGGGAGTGGGGATTGGGGGGGGTCTCATATCACCCGCGGACACTCGATACACAGTCCGGTCGCTGCACAGCGCCTCGGCTCGACTGCGAACACGCCTTTTTCAGAAAGCACTTCATTAACTTCCATTTGTTGGGGGGAAAAGCAGCCAGCACCACCCCCCCCCCCCCCCCCCCACCTCTTCTCTCCTCCCTCCAGGAGCCATTTTCTCTTCCATTGAAATCCCACGTCGCTCACTTTAGAGCGTTCTCTGTGTGCGGTGCAGTGTGCGACTTGCAAAATAATGTAATTAGAGGTGATATTGTGATAAATATCATTAGCGAAGCGCACGCCGTTTTCTCGCGGGGGATGGGCTAATCCGCACATCCACCCTGTCTGCTTTTCCTCCGTATTTAGAGGTAAGTCTGTTAAAGGTGTTCTTTTGGGGGGGGGGGGGGGGCGGGTGCAGGATGCGGGGAGGTCACAGGGGCCTGTTGGGATTTGAAGTCCTGCCGAACGTGCCCTCTCCCAGACGCAGAGCGGTTAACTCAAACGAGCTAAATTCAACCAGAGCGCCGCGAATCACAGACTGCGCCAGACACTGTAGGTGGAATCTGCGGCTTCTAAAAACACAGGTAAATATTATTACTTTAAACGAGCTGTTTTGACATGTTTTTTTTTGTTTTTTTTCCCCCACAAACTGGTGCCTTAGATATTTGTCTCGCCGTTCACCAGTGATGAAGACAAGGGGAGGTGGATGGGAGGGGTGGGGGGGGGACTGTTTGTTCTCACAGTACTGTTTTCATGTCTCATCGTGTGGCCTGTGTGAGCCCCTTGTCAGAACGCGACGGGCCGTCTGCTACGAATGCTGTTTGACGTCCCTTCCGCTGGAAGCCGGTCTTCACGGCGGCTGGTGCGTTCGCCATGGCGACCGCGGCTGCAGAGAGCTGCCGGGCTTCGTTCTGATTTCCCTCCGTGATTCTGCGTGACTGTTGGCCGCCCTCTCCCTCCGCGAAGGAGTGATTGGCTCGGCTAATCCGCGCGGGAGGCTGCTTCGCCTGCCCCAGGCCCCGGGGTGGTGCCGCCGATGCTATCGTGCTAGCGCTCGCCGATAGCGCGCCTCCGAGCTGTAAAGCAGCTGACAGGTTTATATTGCCCCCTCAATCAGGAAACGGCGTCTCCGCGGGGCCTTAAAATCCCGTGTCTTTAAGGCCGCCCGACTCCTCTTCATCAGGACGCCACAGTGAAGTGAAAGGGGGGAAACCGCAGTGGAGTGAAAGGGGGGAAACCGCAGTGGAGTGAAAGGGGGGAAACCGCAGTGGAGTGAAAGGGGGGAAACCGCAGTGGAGTGAAAGGGGGGAAACCGCAGCGGTTGTCACTGTATGGAAAGCTGCGTTTACGGGACGGACGCTACAGGCCGCAAATCCAAAAACAGACTGTATCTGGGCCGTTTGCGGACGCGTGTCTGCCGTCGGAAGGCGTTCTTGTCCGGAAATTTGGCATAAATTAGCAGACATGGCCGTCCACTTCTCCTAATGGGGAATATCCAAGTCCAGAAATCCCCGATCACAGATGTGGCCCGTGAGTGTGCAGAAGTTTCGGGAAATATGTCCGTGTCAACGCGGGAAACTACCGCTCACGACCCAACACACTGCAAATTTCACTGCAATTTAACAGGTTGGATATCTCCTCTTTTCATGCAGTGCGTAAAGCATGCCTTTCTCTCAACGATGGCCCTAAGCGACTCTATTAGAACATTGGCTCCTCCCAGCCCGGGTTCGACCCTCCTGGCTGTGGATTAGCTTTGTGTCTTTTACACTCTTAGATTAGAATTAAGGCAAAACTGTGAACCGGCCAGGTAATCACATGATGACAATCCCGTAATCTGTGCCCGCGTTCTGCAAGCTGCCTGATGACGGTATTAGCGTTCTAGAGCAGGACGAAATGCTGCCGTGAACTCAACCCCGTTCACTAACTGCGTGAACGTTGAAGAGCAACACCTGCTTAATCCTTAGCATACGCTGAAATAATCTGAGGTGACGTGGGGGAAAAAAAAAAAAAAAAAAAACCCCTACAAAAACTAGTCTTTCCCTGGCATATTTCAGTACGTCGTACTGTGAACGAAGGCGCGGGTTACGACATGAGAGGCCTCAAAAGTGGTGGATTCATGTGGCTTCCACCCTTTTAACGTATTAACCCCGAGGGCAAATTAGTTTTACGGCCTGTTTGTAAGCAGCTGTTCAGACGGCCTTCTCAAACGAGACGCGCGAATCTCAGCATTAGCTGCCGCTCGCTTGATGAGGAGAGAGACCCCCCCCTCCCCCCCACACCACACACCCCTTCCTCCACCCCAACCTCCCGCGGGCAGGACGGGGAGCGGGAGCCGGGGAACAGGGGTGCGAACGCAGTTAAAAGGTGCCGCGGACCCCTCCCTCCCTGGCCGCAGGACGTATTTGAGGGACAGGTTTATGATTGGCTGAGGGGGGGTGAAGGGAGTAGGAAATGGATGTTCCGAGCATCTGCTTAACGGTGCGCAACACAGCACTCATCCAAGACTGGGGAAAGGCCTCCCCATCAGGTAAAATATATCGTTGACTATACCTACTTTTAATTAGTTTTGATTTAATTTATATCCGGCCTCCAGGCCACTACGTCCCGTGTGAAGTCTCGCACACGGCACCTAATGGTTCGTGCTCTCTCTCTCTTTTACTTTTTAGCCTAATGCATATTATTTAATAAATGCATATTCATAATTTATGAGGCAGACTGGGGAAACCGTAGAGGGGAGGTTAAATTGGCTGCTTAGCCGTGAGTAATCTCCTCCTAACGCCTATTTCTTTTTTGCTTTCAGTTTTTCTTTTCTTAAAATGAGTCCAGACGTCCCTGTCAGATTAATGTTTTTTTTCCCCCCGTTTCATTTGAAGTCTGTTAGGTGCTTCCCCCGTGCTATACTGAGGGGGGGTGGGGGGGGTTCATCTCGGTGAACGTTACCTTCTCTGGCATTCCCTCCCAGAAGTCCTCTATCTCCGAAAAAGAGCTCTCAAACCTGCCGCTAAAGCTATTGTGTCCTCAGAAGCTCGGTTCAAACCCACCTCCTCTCTCTCAGGGGGCCTCAGTGCGATGATGCTCTGTGTGCGTGGGGGGGGGGGGGGTTATTTTGGGACAGAGACAAGGCTCCGATTGTGACGGCGTCTCTCACTTCCACCCCTGTCACATGGGGGGGCTAGGCCGTAACGTGGATGCCGGGTGAGAAAGGCCGGTGGTCCGCCTGTCTCAGAATAATTGGCTGCTCAAGAAAGATTCATTCAGCGGCCCGGCGTACAGAAATGTGTGATATTAAACCCCGTACCCCCCCAATCCTACCCCCATCCATCCCCCCCCCCACCCCCCCAAAGCAGCCGAAACCAGTAAGTAACTGAACGAAAATGGAAATCTGTTCCGCGGATATAAGACGGGCGTGCTATTAAACAGCCGTTCTACGACTCGCCCTTTTCCTTTTAGATTTGTAAGATGCGTCACGACGTGCGCAGAAATGAGGACGGGGATCCTCTAGGCCGCGCTCTTTTGTATACATTGTGCCTCGGCACGCCTTGATCCCCAAGCTCCCCCCAGGTTAAATACAGGCGCATTTGTTCTGATGTTGACTGTAATGATTTCTCTTAAGCCTGGACCGGTTCGCCTGTCTGACTGGCACCTCCAACAAAGGCATAATTAGACAGTAGGTGTCTCAGAGCATAAGGGCTGCTCTCACTAGCCTGTCACAGCTGCGCGCTTTTTTGGCTCCGCTGCCGGAGCACTGACATCACGATTTAATTCCTTCTGACAGTTATCTGAAAGTTAGGTGGAGATTCCCCGGCACTGTTACCAGAGATATTCTGTTGGGGGGTGGAGGGGGTGGGTGGATTGCTTCCATTTCTCTCTCCCCCTCTCGCTCTGTGCTTGCGTGTCAGATTGTGGAGATAGTCTGTGCTCAAGCCCCGCCACTCTGGTTTGCTGCGGTACTTAAAAATAATGGGACGGTGCATTAAGCCCGGTGCTGGCGAGGTTAATTGGGGGCTCACGGAGACAATGGGGGGGCAAAGACACGAGACACCAAGCTCCTTCGGGTTTGGAGACAGCTTGAATCAAGTCCAGATTGTTTACATCTCACCTGCTGTGAGGAATATACATGTGAAAGTTAAAAAAAAAAGAGTAATTACTACTATATAATCTATATACCTACAGTATATACTATTATATAATGGCATATCTTACATATGTATTATTATGTGCTTGATTTCTGTATGTTATAATAATAACAATATAATAAGTGAAAGGACAAACATACTTTTGTAAAAAGCAAAAGGGGAAGGATAAGCAGAGTCCTCTGGCCTTACAGGTGGCTGCTTTATCTCTCGTGTCAGCCAGGACCACAGGTCTCGTAAATAAAGCGCCCCCCCCCCCCCGTCTCCTCGTTCTCCCGCAGGTAGGACACGTCACCCCCCTCTTCACAACGCATCGGCTTTCCCCTTGATTGCACCGCTTGACCATCCCCCCCAAACCCCCCTGGAGGCGTACCCGTCTCCTGTACAGAGACCCCGAGATTTCATGCACATTTCCTACATGCTAATCAAACGGTAGCCTCACACAGACTTTCCTTATCGTTCACGCATTCTTATCCTTTCCCTGCAAGAAGAGCACCATGTGAATAGTTCCTATTATTCTTTATTATTATTTAACTCTTATGCAAACCAATGCATATTTGCTCATATATTGTGTAGTAATATTTTTTCTGATCTCGATAATGCTTTTTATTTGGAAATATTGCAGTATATTCTATTTAAGTGTAAAAAAAAAAACACAACATTAACGCTATAACGGCCCAACATCTTCTAATGTTGCGGAGGCAACAGAATTGGCGCGCTTTGCGGGGTGATTTTCTGCCGAAAGCTAAAGCTCTTCCTTGCGAAACAGGGCCGGGGAGATTAAAAAGAAAACACAGCCGGTTCCAGAGAAGCCCCCCTTGCCGTCTCGGAGAGTGTGCGGAAACAACAGGACCACCTCAGAAGAGGCGGTTTTGATTGGAACGCGCTCTCCGCCTGGCCTGTTCTCCTCGTCGCCGTGGAAATGCGCCCAGTACTGAAGGTTGCGGAGGGTGTCGCGGGGGAACAAGCGATTGTTTGTCCCGGCCGTTCCCACAACAGAGTGGTGGTGACCACCGTGGTTGTGTGTTTTCCACAGGACCGCGCGGGGAAACGGTCGGGTCGTACTCGACCGTTCGGTCGCGATCCCAGGGTGTACACCTCTTCTCCGTGAGAATCTGACAGGGAAATCACAATAAATAATCAGGCTCCAGCTTGTGTTTTTGTGTCAAATGAGTTATTCTCATAACATGGCGTACTTCACCCGAGGAGAAGCAGGCAGTCTCACCGTCCTTTTGTATGCTTTCAGGGTATTCCAGACAGGGGAATACAGAGAGATGGGATTACGGTACAGAAATCACTGTGGTGGGGAATCAAACCCCCACCCATACAGGCGGACGCATATACAGTTTCAGGGGCTGCAGCACACTGTCTCCTTGTTATGTCCCTTTTTGCTATACAATGGTTTTATTTAATGATTTTAAAGTGATTGAAGTGATTTTTTTTTAATGTCGAGAGTTACACAGATGTCACGCAAAGCTCTATAGGGCCTGACATCATAGTCTGATATCTCAAAACTATTAACCTTTGAAGAGTAGGTTTAGGTTTTTTAAATTCTAAGTCAGAACTCCATTGCTTTCCATCACCAGTATCGATTGTTACATCGGCATGAGAACGTTCAGTTAAGAACATTCTAATCGCGTGTTTGTGATCTTACACCTTAAAGGGGTAAATCTGATTTTGGGAACATGTAGTCGTAAATTTTGCCTCAGACTATCAGTACTCGAATCTGCCATGTACCCTGGGTATTGTATTTCTCAGGCAATGGGAGTGAATTTTTTTTTCATCTGTATTACGGTTTAACTTTATTGAGAAAAACTGCAGCTTAATATCTGCTGTAGATAAACGTAAAGAGAACACGCATAGAAAATGTGCTTGTCCCATTTTTTTATTGCCCCATTAAACACCGTACGTGCCCCCGTCTCATAAATAATACATACTGTACATGTGATTTTATAGGCAGAATCCACAGCCGTTATTCATACGTATATTTTGTAGTATATATTCAAAATTATTGTTTATTATTTGTGAAAAAGCACAGGCGTAGCACAAAGTGCAAATTAGCTTTCCGCTTAAAAAAAAACTAAAAGAGAAATGAGCCTCTGGTTGTCATTTGCATTAAATGTTTGCTTTGGGTTTTTTTCAAACAGGAAGTGTGTCATAAAAGGCCTTTGTGAAGCTGTCCTCGCCCGCGACAACAATGCCAGACACAGGTGTCAGCGAAAAAGGTCTCGACAGGAGAGATCCTCCCTCATGTAGACAAATGCTCGAGTGCCCTCCCCCAGCATCATTTAAATAAAAAAAGCCAATTTCACGACGCTAATTGAAAAGGCAGATTAAATTACACCTCTGATGTCTCCGGCTAGTACTGGCGGCCGGCACCCGTGTTCCCTGCAGGGGTAGGGGGGGGGTATTGGGGGTTAATGATGTGGGTAAATTGAGTGAGAGGTAAGTGGCTTACTCAATAGGCACCTGTGGTCTTAATCCGCTAAATCTGGACAGTGGCGTTCCGCGATCCGCCTCCTCGGAAGCCAGTTACGTCACCCGTCCTGGGACTAGCCGGGCGTCGACCGCGATATTTGGCTGTCTCTTAACATCGGCTGCAGGCAGGGAGTGAAATGAACACCCGCCACCAGCCAAATGCTGCGAAGGTTTTATTATCGTGGCTGGTAAGATTTTCTATTCTAGCAGCCACTTTGGCAGCTAACCAACCATTGTTGCGTAACGTTGTAAAAGGTAACGTGGCTGATAAACTGTTGAACGTGGCTGGCGATTTTTAGAATCCACAAGCCACTCTGGCCAGTGGGTGAAAAGTTAATTTCATTCAGTGGCAGCAGGACCAGACCTATATCCTGAGTTTTCTGGTGTTCGAAGGACGCCATGCGCCAACAGGCCTTCACTTGAGCGGTGGTGCGTTTGCCGTGGCGGGAATTGGACCAGCGTTGAATTTTAGACGGGGGCTCTTCACTCTTCACTACCGGCCAGATTGCACTAATTCAGGAAGTGGCGAATCGATAGCGGCCTCCCGACTTTGCATTCCACAGCAGCTTGCCTGGCCTGACAGGTATCGTGTTTTAATCAATCAGGACAGTGGCAGAAGAGGGAGGAGAGTCATCGGGGATCACTCCGCCCCAATCTCCCCTGTCTGGGATTTGACTCTCAAGCACCCGCTTGTCGCAGTATCGATTGGGGAATAATTGCGCGCCGGTTAGCCAATCACGTGAGCTCTGGCCTCCCCCCTCGGGTCAAGGCATTGGTAGAAAATAAGAATCTTTCTTTCAGCTGTTATCCCACATTTAGACATTCTCATCTGAGAGCTGTCCCTACACACACACACACACACACATATGTGCACGCACAAACCACATGTACACACATACACAGCCAAACAGACACACACATGCACGTACTCTCACTCATGCACTCACACACATACTCATGTATACACGTATGTACAAACACACACCAGATATATACGCACATACACAGACCACACACGCACACACACACACACACACACACACACACACACACACACACAGCCAGCTATCACTTACACACTTCTCCCTTCTCCCGCAATTAAAAATTGAAGGCCATTTTGCAACAAGCTGTCAGAGCGTTCGCCTGTGTGAATAATGAATGACAGCTCGGTGAACTGCATGCTGGACCAGGAGTCTGTGGCTGGGAGACCTGCAGGTCATAGGGCCTCCCTCATTGGGCACAGCCCCATCCTTCACAGGCCTATCCTTAGAGGGGCAGAGCAGGAAGAACACACTTCCTGGTTACAGCCCTTCATTTAAAAAAAAAAAAAAAAAAAAAAAGCCTCTGGCCTGACTGACATTAATAAAACCGTTTTTTAGACTTTGTTATCTGTACAGGAGGCTGCAGGAAACCTGGTTCACCTTTTTTTTCTGTGCTGTTAACTCCGACCTTGGCAAACAGATGTGGTTCCATACAACTGCTGCCAGACAGACAGAGAGATATATATTTTTTTTAATTTACTGAATCTGCTGTTCAAACAAGAATGCTTTTACGCCGAGACCGGGAAGTAGTCAATACAGCCCTTTCACGGGATATCGACGGCTCGCTCTCACAAAATCACTGCTTTCTTACCGTTTAAAGACCACACACCCCTTCCTCTCTCCTGTAACAGCGGAACTGTGTGAAATTTCCCAGAGTCCGAGGGCCGTTTTGCGGGCAATCGTGATGCGCATTTCACATTGGGGCCATTAAATTATTAAATGTAATTTAGCGAGGGGGGGGGGGGGGGTTGTCCTTTAAAGAGGGGAGAGGGCGGGTAGCGAAGGAAGGAGCCGAGGTCCTTCGCCATTAAAGATTCAGAAGGCCTTACGCTGTGCCCTTGAGATCTGAGCATTGAAATAAACACGCGGTGATAAATGCATTTCCTAAAGACCACCTCCAGCCTATAAAATTCCCCACGGTCTGAGCCGCCATTTGTCTCCGGCCAGTAAATAACGACGTGACCGCCGAGCGGCAGGCCGAGCAGCTGAGCGCCGGCACTTTATAAGATTTTTAGTAACCTTGTAAATTTCGCAGGAACTGGAGGGCTGTGTGATGCAATTCGAAGCAACGTAGACAAAAAATTTTTATTTTTTTAAACGGCGGAATTTATTAATTTTTTTACACACAAATCTCTGGGATTACTGACAGCGTGCCTAACTATGCATGAGCCCTTCGGGTTTTGTGAAAACGAGAAGGCGGGGATGGTTAAATCATTCTGCTTTTTGCCTTACTGCTGAAACTTATTTTATTGTTGGTAAAAATGTTCACCTTAGTTTTGTCTCAGTGGTTTTTGCTACTGGGCAATATATATATATTTTTTAATCCCCAAGTTATATTCCACAGCAGTAGATTTAATCAGGAATAATCGCGTAATCCCGCTACAGCTATTACATAATAATAATAGTAAATGAGGAAAGGCTGGGATTCAGAAATGAGGGAGAAGAATTTGGAGCAATGTGCTGGCCCAGCTATAGCCGAGTTGGACGGTGAATTTAAACCCACACTGTAGCCTACAGAGCAGACATGATGTGTGAGCTCTCTTTAATACTACAGTGCACTTCATCGCAGAATGCAGGATTAGCCTGAGATGCCCTGATCAAGTAACCATGACGATATAATGCAAAACACAAATAGTAAAAAATGGAAAGTAGGCTAGAACATTTTAACGTTCCCTTCTCCTACAGTGTACAGGAGGAGGCTATACTGTGTGTGTGTGTGTGTGTTTGTGTGTGTGTGTGTGCGTGCTTGCATTCTGTTCTAATTCACTGGACCATATTATTATGCAAATTAGCTAGCCTACTGATGCAAATGCTAAATCTTCCTTTCCAACCGTCTCTCTTCGCTGTACTAACATGCTGTTCCTGCCATGGCTGGGTTTATGTTCTGTAGTCTATAGCCCAACTCCGCCGACACTTTCAATTTACCACCCATCCTCGCTCATTTCCAATTTTCAAATTTAGTAGTTTTTGAAGGAGGGCTGGTTTTAGCTGACCACTGACGTCTCTCTTACCGCTACGCACGCGGTAAGAGACGCTCTCCCACCCGCCTCGAAGACAGATGCCTTCCACACTCCGTGGTGAACTTCGCCGCGAGACCAGCCAGTCTAGAGAAGACATCTACAGCTTCTGACAGACAGCGAGCGATCGGTCCCCGGAGGCTCGTTAGCAAGTATAACACTGAAAACTCTTTCAATCGTCAGTCGTCCCTCACACTATGCAAAGTGGCCAGCGTGCCTTAACACAGACTGTCCCAAGCTTGTTGTTGTGTTTCTCGTGGTTTGCAAACATGCCCTTTGCACTATATTTAGGTGGAGATTGATGAGTAAAGTATGTCATAACACCGTGCATTATAGATACATTTTTCGTGAAATGTCAGGCTTTATATTTCAAAAATAGCCGGTCGATGTGCTTGCGTGGCTGCTGTTTTCACCAACCTGTCTCTTCTGGAGGGACTGTGACTTTAAATAGCCGAGTGCGATTACAGCTGGTGTCGTTACGGTTGGTTTTAAGCCTTTGGGATGAACCTTCCCCCTGGTGAATAAAAGTGAATGGAGCGTACTGTGTGCCTGGTTACTTTCCTATGCTGAGTTCACGGTGACCGGAAAAAAAAAAAAGCACGATCCATTAAACACTCTAAATGCCGTCGATCATATGACTCCACGCTGCAGTTCTCGTATAGTCGCCCGGTCTCTGCAAAACGGCCGAACGCGTGCACTGCTCCTTCGCGAGCTTGAACGCACTAACGCTGCCCCTTGTGTTAGACAGAAAGATTACAGATGCAATGTACAGATGCGCAGACCTGGGGCATGTGCTCATGTGCTTACGCGCACTGTGAGTCGCTGGGGATGCTTGACGGCGGAACAGAAAGAGGTTGTCTCTCCGAGGACGAGGAGACAGATAACCGATGACAGTTTTCTTTGACGCTTAATAAAAACAATCAAATACATCCCCTCCGCCCCCATAACACATGTCCTTAGTCAAAAATACAATTTACGCTGCCAATGTCCTCATTTTAAAATGTATATGTAAGTAATATAGCCACTGTGCAGTCGTCTTGGATCCTCATCCAGTCAATCTTCCTAGAGTTATGTGTCACTGGACAGTGGACACCCTATTGCCCTTTCGAGAAATCAGGATCATAGATACAGTATTGTCTTATAGTCACTTCCTCCTTAAACTGTCACAGTTTTTGTCAAAACAATGGCTGTTTAATTCAGCAGTTGTCATCACTTCTGGGGCCACGTGTATGAGCAGTGCTGAGCAGAAAAATGCCCTCAGAAAGCCGCGTTTCCAGGCAGAAATACAGACGTATAATATAACACTAGAATCTGCGTACCTCTGCACACGATGGACACCATGCATACGCAACCGTGTGATATGGCGACACTGTGACCGAATCTGCTGGCAGAGGTAGAAAATGCAAAAATGCAAAACTTCCTGAGCGTTCTTTTACGCATTCTTTTACTCAGAGTTTTATACACGTGCCCCCTGGTGATTGACTTGCAGTGGCATCCTACTATAACGTTGGGTTCTGGCTGTGCACGAATACAGATCTCCTGGGCGAGAGGTCATTACTTTACATAACATTCATTTGGCGGACACTTTTATCCAAAGCGACGTACGATAAGTGCATACCGAAGGTCGTTGAAGCAACTACAAAACAGGTCGGACAAAGCACATTTCTATCATAACATCAGCTATCCATAGACATGAACATTGAGTGCAGTACACACAGTAAGGTATCGCTAGGTCATTGCGCTAACCACTGCGCTAAAGATGAATATACCTTTAGCAGAGCAGTTAGGCCGACCTTTGGCGAGCTGCAACGGTACTCTACTCCCCGCCTTCCACAGAGCCTGTCCTCACGCTCGCACGCCAATCAAAAGGCTGACGCCCTCGTGAGGCCCCGCCCTGTCCATCGAGGCCCCGCCCTCACTGCTGACACCAATGTAATGGCAAGGTTCTGGCTGGGCTCATACACAGGTCTCCCAGGGCAGAGGTCGTTGTGCTAACCAGTGCGCTAAAGATGAATACACCGTTAGCGGAGCAGTTAGGCCACCCCTTGGCTTGCTGCAATGTGACACTACATTTAAAAAAACAAAAATTTTAAATCAAGAATGCCGCAATATTGGATGTCCATAGTAGGAAAAAGTTAACTTTATTATGTAAGGGCCCCTTGAGCAACGGATTTTTTTCCGATAAAGTCAGCCTGCTTTCAGCATCATTGGGAAAGGCCTATAGGCCTGATTGGCATAGTCATATCTGTACTGGTTTTGAGAATCAAACCGTGCATTCCGAAATATCCATATCGCTATAGCCGATAATGCAGCCATGCTATCTTGAGAATTAAGCCCAGGGACGTGTTCCTGTGAAATTGGTTCTGAAGAATATTGGAGACTTAATTGCCCCACCCCCCACCCCACCCCACTCTCTCTCACACACACACACATACACACACACGCACACACACACACACACACACACACAACTGCGTCACAAGGCACAAGGTTGCACAGGCTCACAGACAGAGCACACATAAGTGGTTGGATCCTTCACAACAGTAATTTACCCCAAATTCAGTGGAATTACAGATATTTTGGACGCCAAGGGTTATCGTTAGTTGCCAACTTTCCCTTTGCTCGACCGCGGGACCCAGTACACTTATGTGGGTGGGGGGATGGGGGGTATGGAGGACTATTCAACCCAAAATTAAAATGAAAATGAAAACGAAAATGAAAATGAAAACGAAAATGAAAATGAAAATGGAAAATGAAAATGGAGGATTATTCAGCCCAAAATTAAAATTAAAATTAAAATCTTTTCATTTTCGTTTTCATTTTCGTTTTCATTTTCATTTTCATTATCATTTTTGTTTTCATTTTCATTTTCATTATCGTTTTCATTATCGTTTTCATTTTCATTTTCATTTTCGAGCTGTACTATATGTAAATGAGGGGGTATGGTCCTCCTATCAATCAAAGCAAGCAGGGTGGGCCTCATACAGGTTTAGTGTAGTAGCACTTAATGAACACTAGGGGGAGCATAGCATAGGGATGGGTAACAGTCTATGCTTGATACTATGCTCTCAGGGCACTCGTAAGTTTTAATGGATGAAATGATGAAGAATCTGAGCAGTGTTATAAAGTATTCTTGTTTTATGAAATAAACTAAGCTAGCTAGCCAGCGCTATGCTGTGTAGGCTATAGGTCAAACCTGCGAGGTGGAAAATCCAGGTTCAGAAAGTGAAAGTCCTCCCCAATCATTTGTTCCAATAACCTGGATTTGCTAATTGTCTCAATTCTTCAGCCAAGAGGTAGGAGCTAACTAGGCTCATTAGTGAAATCGTGAGTTCATGGGTGGAAGAAACACGGCAGGACTTTTACTTTCTGACCCCTGGAATTTCCACCTCTGCAAACCTGGTAGTAGCCTACGATAGGCTACATTGTGGCAGGTTAAACGTTGGATTGGATGGTTGTGTTGTAGCTACTGCTGGAAATAAATTAAATCCTCTCTTAAAATAAATGAAAAGACCGCAAATGAGTCACTGGATCGTTTAAACTTTTAACCTGGCTCCGGTACTTTAAGCGAACATTAAGGCATTGCTTCAAAAAGTCTATCGACAGCCAGATTCTATTCTGTTATGCAAAATGAGAAATGTCAATGTAGGCTATTTGAAAGTGAGTCGGCTTCGTCATACAAAAAATCCAGGGTTAAATCTTAAATTGAGCTTGCTAGCTGTTTATTATTATCCTAAAATAGCTCTCATAAGTGTTTATGTTACCCATCTATCGTTAATTGTGTTTACTGTATTACACACGTCATGTGTGTGCCATGAGTCACTGGACCGTTTATTTTAACCTGGCTCCGATAGATCTAGCTAGCCTACTTCAAACGAACATTAAGGCATAGCTTCTAAAAGTCTATCGAGACATTAATGTATTTGAAAGTGAGTCGGCTTTGTGATATACAGAAAATCCAGGGTGGAAATTTAAATGAGCTGTCTAACCCCTTAATCTCGTTTAGTAGCTAGGCTACACCTCTGCTTCGTGAAATTCCCTCAGGGAAAAAACAACGACACACTTGGCAGGTTCCAAGTTTAGACATTCTCGTTTATTTTTCAGGATTCTAGCTCCGATGTGTATTAAAACAATCGGATAGAATAAAACGTCATAGCACCATTTTGTGCGTTCCATTTCCAGCTGTCTTCAGCAATATTTTTTCTTTCACAACGCAAAAACGCACTTTCATTCATATTTGCGACCATATTTTTTGAAGACCGTCATGAATCTATCTAGCTTTTAGAAGCTATGCTTTAATGCTCGTTTGAAGTAGGCTAGCTAGATCTATCGGAGCCAGGTTAAAATAAACGGTCCAGTGACTCATGGCACACACATAAAGTGTGTAATAGCCTACAGTAAACACAATTAACGATAGATGGGTAACATAAACACTTATGAGAGCTATTTTAGGATAATAATAAACAGCTAGCAAGCTCAATTTAAGATTTAACCCTGGATTTTTTGTATGACGAAGCCGACTCACTTTCAAATAGCCTACATTGACATTTCTCATTTTGCATAACAGAATAGAATCTGGCTGTCGATAGACTTTTTGAAGCAATGCCTTAATGTTCGCTTAAAGTACCGGAGCCAGGTTAAAAGTTTAAACGATCCAGTGACTCATTTGCGGTCTTTTCATTTATTTTAAGAGAGGATTTAATTTATTTCCAGCAGTAGCTACAACACAACCATCCAATCCAACGTTTAACCTGCCACAATGTAGCCTATCGTAGGCTACTACCAGGTTTGCAGAGGTGGAAATTCCAGGGGTCAGAAAGTAAAAGTCCTGCCGTGTTTCTTCCACCCATGAACTCACGATTTCACTAATGAGCCTAGTTAGCTCCTACCTCTTGGCTGTAGAATTGAGACAATTAGCAAATCCAGGTTATTGGAACAAATGATTGGGGAGGACTTTCACTTTCTGAACCTGGATTTTCCACCTCGCAGGTTTGACCTATAGCCTACACAGCATAGCGCTGGCTAGCTAGCTTAGTTTATTTCATAAAACAAGAATACTTTATAACACTGCTCAGATTCTTCATCATTTCATCCATTAAAACTTACGAGTGCCCTGAGAGCATAGTATCAAGCATAGACTGTTACCCATCCCTATGCTATGCTCCCCCTAGTGTTCATTAAGTGCTACTACACTAAACCTGTATGAGGCCCACCCTGCTTGCTTTGATTGATAGGAGGACCATACCCCCTCATTTACATATAGTACAGCTCGAAAATGAAAATGAAAATGAAAACGATAATGAAAACGATAATGAAAATGAAAACGATAATGAAAACGATAATGAAAATGAAAATGAAAACGAAAACGAAAACGAAAACGAAAACGAAAAGATTTTAATTTTCATTTTAATTTTGAGCTGAATAATCCTCCATTTTCATTTTCCATTTTCATTTTCATTTTCGTTTTCATTTTCATTTTCGTTTTCATTTTCATTTTAATTTTGGGTTGAATAGTCCTCCATAGGGGGGTGGTTATTCGTGAAAGTAATTTATGTTTGTAGTGCCACTAACCATATGGCAACCTGAATTTGGTAGGGTCTTCACAACGACGCTATCTAGAGGTGGGTTTGGTTTTGTAGTCACCTGTAATACACTGATGTCAGGTAAAGTGACAGTACATAAGGAAACACTGGACAAAGGGTGCTCCGTAAAGGACAGACCATTTCCTTCAGAAATACAGGAAATCCCGGGTAATAGAGGATTGTTGCCGCGGGCAATAGAGGATTGTTGCCGGCCTTGTGTAGGTTGAGATGCTGCCCCTTGCATTGTGAACAAGCGGCATTGTCATTTAGGAGACGGCATCAAAACGCAATAAAAGGCAGAGGGTGTGTTTGGTGCTTTTCTGTGTGACACCTCAGGAGCTCCCCTGTGAATGGCGTCTGTGATCGATCTCATCCCCCGCCCCCCCCCCCCCCCCCCCTCCCCTCCCCGGTCACGGACGTACACTTGGCTGAAGAGGACCCGTCGTGGGAAACTGACAGACTTCTTATCAGACCTTGCGACGGAAAGAGAGAAATGACTGATCTGAAATGTGAAATCTAGCCGAACAATGTGCCTCTCTCTCAGATTGAGGTTGTTCTGGCTTCACGGGGGGATTTGTGTGTGTGTGTGTGTGTGTGTGTGTGTGTGTGTGTGTGTGTGTGTGTGTGTGTGTGTGTGTGTGTGTGTGTGTGTGTGTGTGTGTGTGTGTGTGTGTGTGTGTGTGTGTGTGTGTGTGTGTGTGTGTGTGTGTGTGTGTGTGTGTGTGTGTGTGTGAGGGGGGTTGGGGTTTCCAGCGGTTTTCAGTTTACATGCATTCGGAGGGGCAACGCACTGAGAAGACAAGCTTTTCGGCTTCTCCCATGAAGCAGTTTGTACAAGTTTGTTTTTTCTTCTTTTTTTATTTTTATTTTTTTGGTATCTGCGCAATTACAAAATAAATCTAATTAAACTGTCTAAGTGAATCGTTGTGCGGTGCACTTGCCTACGTCAGGCGGCGACTAATACCATTTACATGGGCTTAGCGAACGGCATTCTGGAACGTCTCGTAACCGACTAACGGTGACCAGTAGACACCAGCGCTATTTTGAGGGGTAATTACGGGGGAAGGGGGCAAGAGACGCTTGCTTTCTATGGTAGAAATAATAAGTGTGTGGGAAGTGGTAGGAATTTGTAGAAGCAGGCAAAAACTATACCGCAGCTGGAAAACTGGCCAAATCCATTTCTTCTCTTTTATTTTCCTGCTCATGTAGTCAACAGTTTTACTGTTGCAGTTGTATATAGAGATGAAAACAACGCCTGGTTGTTATCTGTAAGCGTGGAAATTAATAGTCAAGTCAATTTTATTTATAAAGCACATTTAAAAACAAGAGCTAACCAAAGTGCTGTACAAGGTTTAAAAATACAATGGAGATACAAGAAAAACACAAACAAGGGACAACAATAATACAATATACACAGCTATATACAAGTGGCGAAACTAGAGGGACTAGGGGGATTATAATAGAATAATTGGGCAGACCATAGCCAGAACACAGTGCGCAGAAGCCGTAGCTTTTTCTAAAATGGCCCCCGGTCTACGTCTAACCAGCTGAGTTGTACAGTATGTGGAGAGCACTCACTCAGTCAGTCAGTCATTCTCATTACCCGTCAACACCAAATTAATGTCATCGAGCTTTTCCTCTTTCGCCCTCGTCGTGTTAAAAATGTCCCTTCCTGTCTCTTCCTGCGCGGAGTGTGCCGTGTGTGCGTGGGCGGGGATTCATTTCATGACCCCGTTCGGCTCTGCCTGCAGCTGCGCTAATTTGCCATCATTATTGTTTTCCTGTCTGCGCTATTGCGAGGGGGGGGGAAAGATGCCTCCCCCCCGTAGCCCGGCTAGCATTCTGACGCGAAACCGTTACCGCAGATTTCCTTCGACTTTTCAGACCGGCCTTGAGTCCGCGGTGTCGAACGAGATCCGGAGAGAGCGATTAATTTCAAACGCCCCCCGTACCGCGCAGATCAAGGACCGCGCGAGGCGACGCGCGTTGGACGTCTGCGTCGCCCTCGATCATAGCGGCTGACACGCAGACACGTGCAGGCCCCCGCAGCATGGTGACGGGTACAAATCGAGGCGCACCCCGTGTCCTTTTCGCCTCGATGGATCCTCAGGAACGGCGGCTTCGTCTTTACGACGTAGGCCGCGCGAGCCGTTTGCTGATACAGTGCTCGTTAGAGAGGACCCCCCTAATCGGATCGAGCGACGCCGTCATTAACGGACATTAGCACGGCGATGAAAAGCAATTTTCCCGCGTGGTGGTGATTTAGTGTGCTTTGTCAAGATAAGCATTGCGTTTGCTGTTCTTCTGTTGAGACGAAGTAGCCCAATTAAAGAAGTACCACGATAATCGCGCATTCATGTTGTGAAATTATCGCGAGTCCTAATGCCACTCATTCATAGTCGGCTTAAATATATTTTGCTTTTGTGTTTAATAGTACTTGGAACAGGATTTAGGTAGTAACATTATACAGTAATGTTTAATGAATGTTTTCTGTGGCCCGCATGCCATCGAACCACAATGTCCTTCATCCCAGAGCAACAATTTCAAGAAAGTGCTTTTGGTTTTGTAGATTCCTACTGCACTGAATATATTTGGCCAAATGAAAACAGTTTTAAAAGTGCTTGCGTAAACTGGTTGCTGGCAGTTGAAGACAAAGCACAATGATTTGTGGTCTTGTGGCCTTGGCGGATTGTAATTGGATTGTAAGTGTATCCCGACACTGCCGCGCATTCTTTGCATCCTATGAGGGGCCTTTAGAGTCTGGGTCGAGGGGTCGGGGGGTCGTGGGGGGGGTTTTCACCAAAACCAGGAGCCAGGGGATTGGATTTGCATATCAACTCTGATCAATAACTCTGCGTCTGTCTCACTGCTGTCAATAACGTCCGGGGAAACGTCCCGCGTGTTCGTGGCCTTGCTCCTGAACCCCAACACGAAAGGAAAGGACCATGGGATGTTTTTTTTTTCTCTCCAGTCCAGCGAGCCGTCGGAAACAAACAGCGCTGAAGCCACCGCATCCTCCTCTAAGCAGACCGCAGACAGAGGTGACCCGGGTTTAACCACACCTGGTTACCCCCCACGTCCCTCACGTTTAATTAGGGCTGTCCCCGGCATCCACACTAGCCCACGGGTGAGGCGTGATGAGCTCGGAGCCTCTCTCCTCTCATTGAGTAATCCGGCGGCCATGACTCGCCCCCCCCCCCCCCCCCCCAGCCATCAACAGGGACTCTCTTTAAAAGCCATTCATCACGCTGACAGGAATTAATGGCGGTCAGCTCCCAGCGCCACAGAGTTATGGCTCCTACACGGGAACTTTAGAGCTCGGCCCTCTCGCTCGCCCCGCTCGCCTCTCTCTCTCTCTCTCTCCCTCTCTCTCCCCGCTCGCCTCTCTCTCTCTCTCTCTCTCTCCCCAGCTGATTAATTGCAATCAATATATAATTATTGGGGATATAATGCACCAATTACAGCCTGCACTCGGGCAGGTCCCAGCCAGGAACAGGGGCCCCGGCCCAGAGGTAATTTAGAGAGAGCCCAGCCACTGATGGGGGGGGGGGGGGGGTCCTCCATGCCCCTGTGTGCAGCCCCCCCCCACCCTCGCTGTTATACCCATTCAGTACCAATAGCCATGGGGAGAGAGAAAGGCGGGGGGTATTTTAAGTATGCATGTATGTTGGTAGATCTATTCGTTTTTCAGACTTATAATCAATATTTAGTACTGTTAATATGTTATCTATATGTGTATATCCTTTGGCGATAAAAACATTGGGTTTTGTCATGACAATAAAGCAAAGAGAATTTAAAAAAATTAGAGAGAGAGAGATATCTTCCAGCTCTGCCCACTTTTCCAACACTCACTGCCCTATGCGTTTCTCCCAAGTGTTGGGGTGTAATTGATGATGGGTTGGGGTGGGGATTCTTATTAATCTATTTTTTGTGACGACTCAGTCGAGGTGCACGTCGGCCGATGATTAAATCTCCGCGTGTGCCCGTTCGTTCGTTCGTTCGTTCGTTCGTTCGTTCGTTCGTTCGTTCGTTCGTTCGTCACGCAAGCGGCCACCACCCCGGGTTGCCATTGTTCCGGAATGCCTAATTGAGCCTCTCCTTGCACGCCTTCCCCACATTCCGCATTCCGTCCGCGCGGCGGCGAGAACATTAGCATTCAGCGCGGCTAACCGATGCAGACATGGCTGAACGGAACAGGTAATCCCTTTCTGAAGGAGAGCGTTGCAAGGGAGCCAATGCCGACTACGGTGGAGGGGAAAGACAGAGAGGGAGAGGGAGAGATAGAGACTGAGAGAGATACAGAGCGAGAGAGAGAGAGAGTCAGGGAAGCTTCCAGATATATTGAAATACTCTCTTCTTTGTCTCCGTAATTGCTTTCTACCCCCTTTGCTTCACCTGTGAGATTAAAACGGGAGACAACGTCGTATCCGTCCCGCATCTCATGAATAGGTTATGTAGATGGCCGTGACACAGCGGCAGCTCATAACTGCACTGCCCGATTACAGGTTCCTCCGCTGCGTTTGGGAGGAGCACCAGGCTCCCAGATAAGTCCGCTTGTGCCCACGTGAGCAGCGGGGTGTTTACGCAGAGATATTTGATCATGAGGCTCTGAAAGTAATAAATAAATAAATTTGCTTCGCTCTGGCCTGTACCCCTCCGCTCTGGCCTGTACCCCTCCGCTCTGGCCTGTACCCCTCCGCTCTGGCCTGTACCCCTCCGCTCTGGCCTGTACCCCTCCGCTCTGGCATGTACCCCTCCGCTCTAGCCTGTACCCCTCCGGTCTGGCCTGTACCCCTCCGCTCTGGCATGTACCCCTCCGCTCTGGCCTGTACCCCTCCGCTCTGGCCTGTGCCCCTCCGCTCTGGCCTGTGCCCCTCCGCTCTGGCCTGTGCCCCTCCGCTCTGGCCTGTACCCCTCTGCTCTGGCCTGTATCCCTCCGCTCTTGATTAACAGGCTCTACAGTTATTTCTGACTTTCTAGTTTTTGCATTGCTGCTGAATGTTTGCTGCAACCGCCGAAGGAAAGCGCCCTAAAGTGGACTAGCTTACAGCAGCAACTCTGGCGCTTAGATTTGCTGTGTTTACACAGAAACTGAGACCCGCGACCCCATCGTCCTGAGCTTTACACTGCATGAAAAGAGGAGTTTCTGGAAGATATCCAACCTGTTAAATTTCAGTGAAATTTGGGGTGTGTCGGTTCGTGAGAGGTACTTTTCCAGGTCGATACTTCTGCACACTACTGGGCCACGTCTGTGATCCAGGGATTTCGGGACTTGGATATTCCCGGATATTCCCGATTTAGAGAGGTGTGTGGCTTTGTCTCCTAATTTATGCCAAGTGTCTGGACAAGAACACCGCCTTGTACAAGATTATGTCCGTTTCTGACGGCAGCACACCTCTGGAAAAGGCCAGATACAGTCTTCTCACCATTCCTTCAGCTCTGTGCTCGTGGTTCAAGAGGTAAAGTGCAGTTCATTCAGGGATTAGAGCTGGGCCTAGCGTGGGCCTAAATATAGATGCGGTTCTGGGAAGAGCACTGATGTTCGCCATGAGAGAATTATGTCCGCAGATCCTAGCTGAACCGTGGCTGGCGATCACGGAGATCCTTCTCACTGTTAATCAGCTTGTTTGCAGATTTCAAGGAAACACTGGAAAGTTGTATTTTCTGATTATTGCCATGTATTTTCTATTATTAAATCGTCTATACTTATTTTTGATAAAAGGGGTGTCATGACCAAAAATATGTGCGAACAGGCTGGTGTCATCATTGCTTTTGGAATGTCATCGAGGGTGCACCTAGTGGTGACTGATGGTAATGCATGTCATCTTTTGCATGGTTGCAATAAAGGGCACAACATAGCTCATTGAGGGGGGTGGGGGTCGATCTTGCTCTCCACCCTGCTCATACTATCAAGGCCCTCTCTTCTTCCTCTTTCTTCTTCTTCTTTATCTTCTTCATCTTCCTTCTTCTTTATCTTCTTCATCTTCTTCTTCGTCTTCCTTCTTTTTTCTTCTTCCCCATGGTCTCGTTTCTCCTTCTTCATCTTCGTCTTCTTTTCATCCTTCCTCTTCTTTTTGTCTCCTCTTCCTCTCTGTTTTTGCCTCATTCTAATCGATCCACTTATTCTGTGTATCCTCTTTTTCTCCTCCTTGTTATTTGTCTACTTCCTCTTCTTCATCTCTTTATTTCTTTAGTATCTCCCTCTCCTCCTCATCCATCATCTTTACACCTTTCTTCCAGGTCTCCTCCTCCTCCTCCTTTCTTTTGTTCTCCTGCTTTCTCTGTGCCCGGCACGCATTGTTTGTTTGTGGCGGGGGAAGTGTTTCGCCGTGCCGCTGAAATGAAGCAGCAGGTTTGGGGCGGCAGGTATAAACGCCCCACGCGCCCGCCGCATTTGATTTGCAGGATTAGCCAGGGAAGCTCTTCATTTTCCGGCAGATGATTCCCCGTACCTTTCTGGAGCAAGCTACCCACGGCAAAAAAATAAAGAAATAAAAATCCTGGCAACCCCCCAGGTATCTTTTCCACTGCTCACATGCTTCCTTCAGTTGCATTGTGGGGGTTTTGGATGGAGATGTTAATACAGTAAAAAGCTTTTTGAAAAAAAGAAGAAAAAAACCTCAGACAGAAAAAAAACCCTCTCCCTTCTACTGGATCCCAGTCTTATCTTTGAATTAAAGATCAAGGCCAAGAAACGGTAAAAAATTCACTTCGCCCTTCTCTTCTCTTTGGGGGGGTGACCCTTACCACAAACCTTCATACTTCAAATATGAAAACAATGTGTCATCATAAACATTAAAGTAACATGTACATTGTAAGACGTTAGCCGCATTCTTCAGCACATTCTGTGCCTGATTTACTAAGACCTTTATCGTGTGCAAAAACCTTTTAAAACACAAAAAATGAATAATACAACTAATGATTGGTGCAAAGCAAATACCACGACCAATCATTGGTCATGTTATTGGCTTTGCGTGTGCTACAAGGTTTTGCACATGCTAAAGGTCTTAATAAATCAGGCCCACTGTGCATGAAAATACATAGATTTGTTTTAATCTAATATTTTACCATTCATTGCCATATAAGTATTATTACTTTCGGGATTCTGAATATGTTATTACAGTTCATGACTTGCATAAAAAGCGATTCGGTTTCCACATGCAAAGCAGTTCAGAAATATCTTAGCGGGAACCCAGATTTCTAGGTTTTTACGGGCATGCTGTGTAATGTTTTGTTCGTAAATTGGCCTATCACGTCTCATAAGAATAAGCAGTGTCTCGGGAGGGGGGTTGGGGTAAAAATAAAATAAAATCATTAGTGAGCCATTCAAACCCGTGTGGAATGATGACGGGATTATAGCAAATTACACTTTCCTTGTGTTGTTCAACAGTGAATTGCCACTGATTAGCAAGCCTCTCACAAAGTGCTCTGAATGCCTGATCCAATCCATGCTGGCTTTTCTACATCCTCACCCCCCCCACCTCACCCCCCCGTGATGTGCCTTTCCGTCGCACGCGGCCTGGCTTGATTAAAGCCCCCCCGACCTATCCGGTGGCACCGGTCCAAGGCTTTGTTGTCTCTCAAAGTTGGACGGCTGTTTGAGAGGAATTCTTGCCGGTGCTTCGGGACGATGCGCACAACGTGCGCGGCGTATAGGTGAGCTCCAGATGGTCGTAACGTTTCCTTTCCGGAACCTTCTTTTGTTCTCTCCGGCGTTTGCACCTTTGTTTTCCGTTCGCCGCACGTTGTGCAGATTGATTCTGTACGGGGGAGCCGAGAACAGCATGTGACTCTTGAACATTCGAGAGCCCAGGTGCTCTGACTCCTGACTCACAGATAATACATTACGCTGAGGCAGGGGTTTTCCACCGTCTTTGATCCAGGGACCCCCGTCCAGGCTCAAAGGCATCCCGGGGACCCCATCATAAAAGGGTTCCACTTTAAAAAAAATTTTTTTAAAAAAAAGTTTTAAAATTTTGAAATATTTTCCTAAATCTATATATAGTCATTGTATATCAAGTCTGGCCAGGGACCCCCTGCAGTACCTTCAAGGACCCCCAGGGGACAGACTCCCTGTGGAAAACCCAGGCATTAAGGCATTTAGCAGACACTTTTTCGCAGAGCTAATCACAAAATCATATACCTAAAGGTTTTGACAAAGGGCAGAGGTGATTTCAACCAATCAGCATGACAGCCGATAGTTGTAGTCAGTATATAAACCTAAGATAAAGTTAACTGCCGCAGTGCACGACTGGTTAGTGCAAGAGGACACTGACGATGTAGTCCTTCAAGTAGCTAATGGGGTTGAGGGTTTAGTGCTAGAGGATACCCACAACGCATGCTTGAAAAGTCACACCCAACTGTTGATTAAAATTTTGAAACACTTACAAAACCTCAATGGAGCGACTGTTTATTCAACCCGTCTCCTTCCAGACTGATTCAGATTTTTAAAGACAAAAGTGTTACACGCCGGTGTGCTAATGTACGGCGCTTTCGTCCACGTGAGCGCCGGCGCGTTCAGCGTCTCTCAAAGGCGATCTGCGGTCATTGTTAGTTAGTCATGGGCAACGGCACTTTGCTTAGGCCTTTAATCTCAGCCTGGGTCCCGGGTTAGGGCGTCGTCGCTAAACGGATTAAACGGGCGCTCTGCAGCAGGCTTAACAGGATCCCGAAGCCCTGGCACGGGAAAAACGCTGTGTCGCGCGGAATTCCAGCGGGTTTCGCACAAAAGTGGACCTCCGGCGTCCTCCCCGCCCCCTTTTTTCACCAACCGCCGTCCTCCCCCAGCACGCTCAGGGACACATATGTCATCGCGTGTCCTGCTGAGGGAAAGAAATTAAATTTAAAAAAAATTTCCTGTCGGGAGCCCTCCCCAATTAGGCTGTCTGTACATTACGGGTAATGAAGCGCATGCGTGGAGGCGGGGTGTGCCGTGCGTGTGTCAGAGTGAGCGAGCGAGCGAGAGACGGACCCCCTCGGCGGCCGCCCCCTTGCGCTGTAACGGCTGCTCTCCGGCCCGTGACAGGTGCGGGAAGCGCGGGAGAGGCCCGGAGCGCCAGGGAAGCGGAGAACGTTCCGGAGGCGGAGCTGGAGCCGGGTGCTGCTGATCGGCTGTCAGATGTAGGCCGGCCTCCTCGTGCTGGCAGTGGGAGCTTCTCGGTGGTACAGGAAGCAGGTTGTGAGAGACAGCGACGCTCAGAACAAGGGCTTCCACTTGAGCAGATACAGTGTCTGTCCACTGCTTTCAGGGATACAATAAAGTTTGACAGAAAGTGTTTGTTCAAACATATTGAGCTTATGGTGTGTGCGTGTGTGTGTGTGTGTAAGACTGAGATAGAGATAGAGAGAAATGTGCTTGACACTTCAAACCAGTACACTAGTTATAGCTTTGATCCTGCAAATCATCTGGACGGAGATTGGAGACTGTGCATACTTGAACTTTTGACTTGATGTGTTGCTGTTGAATTCCTTCTCGAGAGTTCATTTTTCAAATCCTTGCTGACTACTGGAAAACATGAAGTAGATTTCAGGCCACTGTCAGATATACGTATAATGTATTACGAGGCGTACTACAGATCGTATTTCACCCAGCAGCCTCAGGTGGCCTTCCCCGGGAATGTAAACAGTCTTCCTACAAGCAACAAAGTCTTATTTCATTTGATAGGCTCTGGTTGAAAGATTGCAGTAGGGACTCAAACTTCAGTTCACCCCCCCATAATCCAAGCCTGGAATCGTACGGCACAATTCCCAAAGTATATGTTCCTCTTTGCCCCGTCAGCTGCCCGAAAGGAGAGCCAGGCTTTTGGGCAGCCGTACATGTGTTTCAGATGTTCTGTCAGGCTACACCTTGACCAGCGCCTTGACCAAAATCACACAGACACAGGCTGGAATGTAAGCTACAAGGCACCGCGTCGGCAAAAAGCCCACAGTCTAGCCCAGATGTATTACGTCCCCAGCTGACTCATCACAGCAAACAACATGACAAAGAACAGCTGGTGTCTGTCCTGTGGAGGTGTGGGGAAAAATACTGCGTCCAACTGCAGAAACTCAATTTTCAACCGTCAAGTCTCAGGGAACCAGTACTATATTTATGTTATGTAGACTTAACTGTGTTAAGTCTAAGTCTTAACAATTCCTTGTTATTTGCACACCTTATTACATATTGTCATGAGATTAATTTAGATGAAATTTATCATGTAATCATAATTCGTACATTATATTAAGGCAATAGAGAAAACATTTGTTTAATACTGTTGGTTTAGCAAAGTATTAATATTATATGCTCCGTAGCATTGCTACTGCATATGCTATAGTAATAGACATTGTGCAAAGCCTTCGCTACCTAGCTCTGTAGCAAAGATTTCATTATTGCACATTATTGTCTCATTAGATTGTTTTTTCTTATTCCATTAAAAGAAAAAGCTCAAAATTAATTTGATTGCTCAAGTCATATCTATAATATGAATTTCAATACCCAGTATAACACATGCAAATTATTGTTGAAAATAATTAATTGACCATTTATTGACTGTACCCTCAGTCTTCTAAATCGTTAGCCTAACTGTTTTGCGGAGTCAGAGTATCCCAATGCTACGCTCGACCTTGCACGACCTGAACGATTGTCCTTTTTAAAGAGCAAATCAAACGCGGACAAGCCGATTGGTGCCTAGAAAGGAAAAAGGCATCCAATTAACTTCTGTCTATCTGTCACTGGCATTTGTTTTGGGGGATAGATATCTTTGCTGTAATGGCGTCTCAAACCGCCCCAATACTGCTGCCAGTCCCAGCCCCATACTCCTGCTGGTTTCTTAAGGTTAGAAGGCTGTGTAATAGGATCCGCTAATTAATGGACCCAGATCGACGTGTTCCGCTACCGCCGTAAATCGCGGGAGAAATCGCCCTGACCTTGGGGACTTAGGACACCGCGTTTACAGTCTTTCTTTTTTAGATCTCTGTACCCCCCCCCCCCCCCAAAAAAACCCCAAAAAAACTGCATAATTCTCCGTTTAAAATCAACTTTAACAAAGTACTTTTTCTGATGATAACGTATATTTTAATCAGCGTGGGCTCTCTCCAGTCGGTTTTCTGTGGTCTCGAGGGTGTGTTTGCTTGAATTGTGTCTTGTTATGGGTCTGATTTATTGTACCGGTCTAGCAGATTGCTGTGCGCTGAGCCTACGGCTAAACCTAACTTGCAGGGGATGCTATAAGTTAGCGCTAGCAGCAGGCTCAGCTCAGTGGTAAATTGTAAGCTGGGGTATATGACACACTGGCTGAGCTAGTAAGATGTATGCAGTTTTTTGAGGAAAAAAATATTTCTCCTCTTGAATTCTTACCCAAATGTAGCCCTGAAGTTGGCAGTCACACATCAGGAGGAAGTGATACTTTATGATTGTATTTAGAGAAAAAACAGGGCGTTGTCTAAAGCACTGGTCCCCAACCCTGTTCCTGGAGATGTACCGTCCTGTAGGTTTTAATCCTATTTTGGCACACTTGATTCTACTAATTGGCAGCTCAACGAGATCTCTAGCTGTTGAATGAGGTGTGCTTTATTAGGGTTGGAGTGAAAACCTACAGGACGGTAAATCTCTAGCTGTTGAATGAGGTGTGCTTTGTTAGGGTTGAAATGAAAACCTACAGGATGGTAGATCTCCAGGAACAGGGTTGGGGACCACTGCTCTAAATCTATTTGAATATGGACAAAAAGTTTAGTTCTGAGACAAATCCCCAGGGTCTGTGGCGACCGGTAAGGCCCACTCGTTTGGCGGCGGCATTAGTCGTACAAGGTAGCAACCGCGGTGGAGGGGGATAAAGCGGGATGGGTGGAGGGGGAGGGGGGTTGTAGGTGTGGAGGTCTCTGACAGAGATGACAGAAAGGATTGTTTTTGACGAGCCTTGCCGAGGACAGGTGAGCTGGGGTCTTCGGACAGACGAGGCGCATGGCTGGGCACCCCTGAAGTGCACTGGGAGCTGCGACGGGTTGGGCTCCATGCGCCATGCGCCACGCGCTCAACCCGGGTGTCAGAAAAGCTGCGGAAATGCATTCCGCTGTGAAAAAAAATAAAATAATAATTTTGAGATATGACAGCACGGCGGTGACAGACAGGGGACGACATCCCATGATGCTTTTACTGCACGGCCACTCACGTGACTCCCCCCAACGCCAACCCGGGCTTCCTTCCGTCATTCTGTATCTGTACATCGATCGGCGGCCATTTTCCTCCCTCTCCTCTACAGTAATCTCAGCTCTTATGTTTTATGAGTTTCCCGGTGGAAAGAGAATACGTCAGGATCATGCGGCACATTTCTCGCTGGGCGTATCCGTGTCCTGCGCTGCTGTCGACTACTTTATGAGATTCTGTGGGTTACATGCATAGAGGTGGGGCTCAGAGGTTAAAAGCTTATTAACAATGCGTTGGAACAAGTGCTTAATTTTGGTAACCAGATTCAGGGCAAGGATTGAGTTCCAATCTAAAGCCAGTGGCTTTATATGTAACTTGGAATATACTGTATCGAAATAAATCACTTGTTCAGGTGAAATATTAATCTATATATTATCGATATCTAGGCCAGGCTCAGGAAGGAATCTCACGTTTTCCAGTCAAGATTTTGTGCAAATGTGCTACTAAAACCCACGACGATGAACAGCTGGACGCCTCGCAAACAAGGCCGTTTGCTATCCCCGAAGCCAATAAAAGTGGCCTTGGCGGAGCTTATCGGGAAGCCCGCACTGTCGGACAGCATCCTCGGACGGCCCGCCTTTATCTCTTACCGCCAATGAGGGAAATGAGACGGGGAACTTCACTCCGAGACGGCAGTTGGGAGGGAAAATATCTTTTGAGATTCACGATAGAGGTTATTGCCGGCGGCGGTAAGCGCGATAGGGGCGGCGGAGGCAATATAATTGATATCTGTCTCTTTAACAGGTCTCCCTTTTCCTGTTAAAAGCTCTCTCTGTCTCTCGCTCTCCACACAGGAGCCGTATCAAAACTCATTTCCTTTCTTTGTGTCGGCTCTCATCCCTTTAATAGGTTCGGTCGGAGGAAATATCTGAGCTGGGGGTGAGACACCGGGGACAAAGCGTAGCATGGAGCTGGCATCACCAGTCAAAGCTGGCCTTTAAATCGGTACAGTTTTCAAGCGTACAATCCAATTATAATGTCACTTTTACAGGTAAATTGAACTCTTTCATTATCCTTACTTGTACAAATCTTTCCTTTTTTATCAGAAACGCACGAATGTGATTAATTCAGTGGCAGATATGAGATTGGGCTTTGTCTCCATTTCCATCAGCATGGTCATTTTTCCAAGACACATACGTGTCACATACAGTCGCCTGTATGTATGGGACATGCATAAGTGTGTAAGTCCATCAGTCGAATTGTACTACGTGTAGGTAAAATCCCATGCGTGAGTTGACCCTTGACCCATCTCACATTCTAGCACAAGGGAGGGCGGCTGGCTGAGTGGCAGCAGATTCTGATAATCTGAGCATTTTATTTTGATATAAAAATGGCGTCTTATTTTGGAGTCTTTAGCGTGGAACTGTTAAAAGTACGGGAGGCGCTGATGAAATATGTGTTTCTTGAGTTTTATTTCGTGTTATTTTTAGGATTTTTTGCTGGCCGAGCCGGTGAAAGTACACGTTTTAATGCCGTATTTCACAGTTGACACTCACACAGACGTGCTGCTTAGCTTAGCCGTACTCATGGGAAACGCCAGGCCTCTGCACCACTTCCCTTTGCTCCGGCCTACAGAGAACCTGGTCTTCTGCATCACTCATTACGTGTTGATTTTTATTCAAAGAGACCTAGAGTTTATAAGTCTCTACAATCACTTTCAAACTGCAACTGTCTCTCCAACTGCCAATTATGAGTCTTCCTGGGGGCATGCTAATCTGCAACAAGCTGCTTCACTTACGGTTGCCAAGACGTCTCCTGAATTTAGGGAACACCCACGGTTTTTATTAAGTCAAGTGATTGAAAGGTTGTCGCGCGTATTGGCGGACGCCGTAGCGTGTCGCCGCCAATGCGGTTGATGCGCTGACGTAACGTGCTAAAGCTCCAGTCACAATGAAGCTGTGTTCTTTGTGGTTGGCAACACTATCAGGGAAAAAAGGCACGCTAAGTACCCAAGCTTGTCACTGGGGTGGTACCCTGTAGGTACATAAAATTGTACCCCTAGCCAGCAAGACATAAATAATTTGTACCTTTTTTGTTTGAAAGGTACTTATTAGTACCCAAAAAGAACATTATTGTACTTTCAGGGTACATTTGAGAAATTTGTTCCTTAAAGAAGAAAAATGTACCTCCACTGTACCTTTATTTCTTAGAGTGAAAGGGGAAAGCATGGAAGCCATTTACCTCATTGTGACAGAATGTTTTTAGCGGGCTTCGACTAAACTTGCATAATTATTCAAAATGGCTTCCTCCGCGGGGCGGTGCGCCATGCTGGGGACAGTGGTATAAACAGTTATCGACTACGCGGACCTGCTTCCCATCAATAATTCAAAAACAACGGGTCAAACTCCCTCCGGCCGTGTCAACCCCGTCAAGCATCCGTGCGTTGGCTGGACTTTCCCCTCTGCGAACTTTGACCTTTTTCCAGCGCGCTTGCAGATGTCTGCGAGCCAATCGCTCGTTAAGGCCCGGAGCCGAGCCCTGCACTGTCAGCGACTCTGAAAATCTTTCAGGGGGAAATGCTAACAGATGCGCCGTCAGCCAGTCGTTTTAATTTAATGGTCATCCCGGTGGTGGGAGCCAATGGAAGTCCTTCGCCTTGTTGAGCTAGGAAAAAAAAAATTTGGCGCATTTTTGTATTTCTCACGCGCCAACAACAAAACGCACACAAACGGAGGAGTGGAAGGGTGCAGTTTTCAAACTGCTGTCGTGACACGATTTATATGCAGGTTATACGCCATCCAAACACATGCAGGTTACGCTATTGGGGTGGGGGGGGGGTGTTAGCAGGGTATGCATGTTCAGTCAACGTACCCTGTATAAATAAGAGTTTAAAAATAATAATAATAAATGCCTAATACAGAAGGAGGGTTTGACTTTGCACTTGGCTTTTTTAACTAAATGTCTTTGGCAGAGTTTAGGATTATTTCTCCCTTTGCTACCGTTTGCCTAGCCCGTTCGCACGTGAAGGACAAATTCAAGGAGCGGAAATTTTTCCTTTCTGTTATTGTTTGCTTCGTATGCTTATCGCGTACGCACGCCGCGTTACTGCACTGAGCTCTTGCCTCTTTCTGGTGTCTTTTCAAAATGTACAGTTTTTTTTATGATTCTCAAGGTGATGCGAGAGGACATTGTGTATTTCTGTCGGTTTGCCAGTATGTAATTTACTTGGCAACAGGCACCCTTGTATTGTAAGTTCCAGCAGGGATGTGGAATATTAATTGGGGCGCTCGGTCCTGCTATGAGCCGGAGGAATTCAAAGGGGTAGCGAGCTCTGGGGGCGATGCTTCTGGTGCTTCAGGAGGCGGACTCACTGAACCTGGGGTTAAAGGTCAGTGAACTGGAAACAATTTTGCTCTGTTCTGTGATCGTGACACCGTGTTGATGTCACATCGGGGGTCGTGTCTAACAATCTGCAAGATTGTATGTGACAGTTTTTGTTGTGTTTCTGTATCATTGTGTGTCCTCTCCTCTAAACACGATGTATATATGATATTTGTTAGCTTTGGTAACTTTTTATAATAAGAGAGCAAAGAGTCTCGACTTCCTTATGTTTTCGTTCCACTTTATTCAGACACGGGAAAGCGGAGAGGGTTACAGACGCACCATACGGCCTCCCTGCGGTGGTCATTTTTAACAGATTCATTTGTCTTTCGTGATACGGGACATCCGCCGTACGAGATTGGATGTTTTCCACAGCGGAGAGGCCCTTTGATGTGATCTCAAATCGCCAAACAGAATAAGGACTACGGCAGGGGAGAGAAAAATAATAATGGAGGGGGGAAAAAAATTTATAAAAAAGAGACGTGGAACCCGATGTTTGCTGCGGCCTTTCGTCGCGCGGGCGAAGGTCCGGCGGCCTGAAACGGAATGCAGGTGGAGGGGGGGGGGGGGGGGGGGGGATGTAAGAGCGAGGTCGCGCCGAGGGGTGAGCGTGTGATTTGGCGAGCCGGGCAGGGGCAGGGGCAAGGAGCTGGCCCGTTACGGCGCGGGAGGAGAAGCCATTAAACAGCAGTAAATCACACCCGCCGGCCTCCCCGCCGACCGCTGTGTCGCTGAGCTGCAGCCCGCCTTATCACGGCGGTAAAACAAAAACCCATCACGCCAGACGGCGCGAGAGGAGAAGATGGGAGGGGGGGGGGGAAACATTGTAAATCATTTGTGGTTCGGAGGGAGGTGTGAGAGGCGTGTTAAGGGGGTCAGGGGGGTTGGGGGGTGGAGGGGGCGGGCGTGGTGGGTGGCAGTGCCGGGCCAATGCAGGCCGGTTGGTGCCCCCATGTGGAATGTTAGCTGTCATTTATCTGATTGCTTGTGCAGCAGTACAATGGAGTGAGATTCACTGTACAGGATCTGAGGGGTGAGGGGTGGGATCTGAGGGGTGAGGGGTGAGGGGTGAGGGGTCTGGAGCGGGACCAGGGGGAGGGGCACACTTGTTCGTACGTACGCGCACGCACTCGCACTCACACACATAATACACACACTCATATACACCCACATACTCACAGATATACAGACACACAAATGCATACGCACACACAAACATTATTATTATTATTTGTATTATTATTATTGTACATGTTTGATATCATTGTTTACTGACATTGTTAAACTTGGCTTCATGTTTTATAGAACACTATAAAGTATTACATGTGTGTGTGAGCGCGTGCGTGTGTGTTTGTCTTTTTTGTAGGCCTGTATTTTTTCTATCAATGCTGTTGCTGAGTGCCATCTCTGCAGTGCACCCTGCTGGTAGAAGCTGTAATTACAGCTTGAAGAGCCCAGAGCACCAGGAGCACCAATCGAATAGCCTCATTAACCTTCCCACTAGCCTACAGATCCCCCGCCCCCCCTGACCCCACCAGCCAATCACAAGCTGTTATACACTGTCCTCCAGGTAATAGGGCAAGAAGCTGCATGTCTTGGCATGAGTCTCACTGCGTTTCCTAATTTCCTTTCTCTACCATCCTTACATTGATTTAATTCACTCAAAATCACATTTACTCCAAATTACATTTAGTCCATTTCAACTGAAAATACTTCAACATATATTACATGTTCACATAATCTGGTACGATATATGTGTCTGTATATCTACAAATTATTATGTGCAATGCAGCTAGAAGTAATAGCAATATAATATGCAATTATATCAGCGGTGTAACATCTGGAAACAGCAGGAACACACATAATATTCACAATTCAGGCACAACAATAATATGTTTTCAGCTTCGCCCAGCATTGAAAACCCTGGAGGACTTAACATCAATTTAGCCTTGTTTAAATATAGCTGCCTTTCACGGCCCGTTTTCTCTGCAGAAATGACACGCACGCGGCTTATGCGTTTTCTATTGTGCGGGACAGATGTGTTTGTGTGTGTGTGTGTGTGTGTGTGGGGGGGGGGGGGGGGGGTGGGTAATCATGTGTAAACTACCCACTGTAATGGCTCCAGAGGCGTGGGGCTGTTGTGTGATTTCTAATGTCTACTCTGAGACATGGGGGCCTCAGAATAACACTCATCCCGGCCTGAATCGTTTCACAGGGAGGCTGTCGCACCACTGATGCAGGCCACAGCAGGGGTGGGCAACTCCAGGCCTCGCGGGCCGGTGTGTATGCAGGCCTTTGCTGCCGCCAGTTACCAATTATTTAATTATCCGAATCATTTACATGAGCTGATATTTTAGCCGCAATATGAACAGCAGCCAATGAATGTTCTTGTGCCTGTGCGCATGTAACGTTTTATTGTGTTTTGATTTACGAGTGAATCTGTGTTGGTGTATGTGCGCCAGGGTAACTGGTGGTAGCAAAAAACCCTCCATCCCTGGGCTAGAGCATATCTCCATGTAGCCATCACTATAGAAGGACATGGCTGCACTGGGAAGATGTGTGTGTTCTCAGCATGCGTTAGCGATAGCATTAGCATGCGTTTCCATAATGAACCGTACTGTAAGCACCAGCACGTCCATGTCGGCTTATTAGTGTTTGGCCTTCCGTAGGATGAGCTCAGTAAGGCTTCACGATGTGTGTGGTATTACGCATTACCATATAAATTAAGGAAGGACTTCATATAAATGCACTTATTACCATAATCCTGTTTATATTTACACCAGAGAGAGAGAGAGAGGTATTGACTTGATTTCGTGCCTGTATGGATGTACAGCCCAAATGCAGATGGGAGGTTTGGGGAAATAAAAAAAATAAAAACTATAAGACTGTTTATTTCTGACCTGTAAAAATAAATCTGCCTGCAGTTGTAATTGCGTATTGTTTGTTTTTGGAGAAGAGGAGCATGACGGTACATGGACAGAATTTGTTCCCTCATTCAGAAAGACCTCTGTGTACAGTATATAGATGAGTGAAGTAGCAAACATATTAATTAAAAAAATTGTGAGTGCCCTCACGCAGTACGGCTCTGGTCACGATTTCTGTCTTTGGATTTGCGACGGACGAAGCTACGCGCACTTGCATACCGCTGGATCGCCGATCGCGTCGGCGCCTCGGTCAAACCGTGATTTCCGTCTTCCTTCCTTTTGAGTTTGGCCCCGAACTACACCTCCCAGGAGGCCTGCTTTTTGAAATCGTTTAGGCGCTTGTCGCCGTCCTCCACTCGGTCTCTTCGCTCGGATTAAAAAGGCGCCAGGTAGGAGGAGAGCGGCGCAGGTGTGAAAACTAGGTTTTGAGGTGAGACGCCATCCAGCCCGCAAGCAGGCGGCTGGAACTGTGATTACATCATTAAAATGGGCTGCTTTCATTGGCTGCTGGTGGGGCCCCTTTTCGTAGGGCAGGGGTCACGGCGGCTGACACATTACATTATGTTATTCCGCTCGTGTGTCACTCTGCATGTGCCCCGGAGAGCCTGACGCATTACAGCACCTGCCTCTGAACGAATCCGGCGTACGCGCTCGACGCACATCAGAATGCCAAAGATATTGAAGCCTCCAATCAGAGATAAAGAATCCCTCTGCAGTCCTTAGGCTTTCTAGAAGCATCTTAAGGAGAGCGGGACCCCAATCACCGTCTCCCATCGTCAGGGGAAGGAGTGCGGGAGCAGCTTAAGGGGTCAGCAAGGGGCGTATACCCTGACACACCCCCCTCGCTACCCTCCCGTGTACACACACACACACGTGTGCACGCACGCATGCACACTGTGGTGGGAAACACAAACGCAAATGTTCACAGTCTCACACACACACGCACACGCACTGTGGTGGGATACACACAACCGCAAATGCGCACAATCACAGACACACACACAAAAACACACACACGCACACATACTGTGGTGGGCCACACACAACCACAAATGCTCACACTCACGATGACACACACACTGAGGTGGGATACGCACACACACACTGAGGTGGGATACGCACACACACACACCCTGGTACTTGCGTGTGACAGGACGGTCCTGGTTTGTCGCAGGGCAGCGGGGAAGGACACACAGGCTTTTGGAGAGGAGGGGCGTGTTTATGACGGCACTGGTGGGTTCCTCACGGGTCGCCCCTGCCACAGCCGCTTCCGGAAAGAGCGAGCGACTGACTCACGCTGTCCGCTTCCTGGGAAAACGCGGGGGCGTAGATCAGCCTGCGGGCGGGGCCGCTGAAAACCGCCGTAGATCTTCTGATAACGTTCCCCTGTGAGGAAAGAACTGCAGATGGGGGAGTCAGCATTACACCCTCAGTCTGAAACACTGGTAATGTGTGTGTGTGTGTGTGTGTGTGTGTGTGTGTGTGTATATATACGTATACACTCAAAGCGCTTTACAATGATGAGGGCGAAACTGGCCTCAACCACCACCAATGTGTTGCACCCACTGGGTGATGTAACGGCAGCCATTTTGTGCCAGAATGCTCACCACACATCAGCTGAGTTATTTTTGACCAATTTTTTTTGCCAATTAAACAGGTGTATGATTAGGTGGCAAGTTGAAAGGGCCGGGTTGGGAATTTAGCCAGGACACCGGGGAAACCCCCTGCTCTTTGCGATAAGTGTCATGGGGTCTTTAATGACCACAGTGAGTCAGGACCTCGGTTTAAGGTCTCACCCGAATGCCGGCATCTCCTACAACACAGTGTCCCCATCATCTGCGCTGGGGCATTGGGGTTTATATGACCAGAGGGAAGATTGCCCCCCTACTGGCTCACCAACTCCACTTCCATATATGTGGGAAATGGGTTTTGTAGAATGAAATGCTCAAACAGTAGCAACAGAGAGGAGGCCATTTTTTGTTTTTTCACGAATGACTGTTTTGGTTTGCTGTTGAAGCGTTAATCATGTGAGCAGTGTGCACTGTCTTACTTGCACTAATTAGTTGTTTAGCCCTGGGATGAAAACATGATTTTTAATCTGTTTCCCAGAGGGACTACCACAGGCAGGCTAAGTTAACTGGGAAAGGGGAGTGTTTGCTTTTTAACTCAGCTGCGGTATGTAGGGCAAGCATCTACAAAACTAATTTAGGAATTACACTGGCCAATTACAATGTCCAGTGGAGAATCACATGACAATAACACGGTGTTTGTGTGACAGACTCTGCGTTGTTATTCTTAGGAAATTTCTTGCCATTTGCGCAAATTCAATTAATTTTGCTTCACGTTGGGTCAGGGCCAGCCTGGGAGAACACAGTAACCCACGGTTTCTCTGGATAACCACCATTGTAACATCATAATCAGTGACATGACCAGTAGAAGGCATTTTGTTCCTCTACAACATAATACAATAGTGTTTGTTTTGCCCTTTGGGCATGAATGAAGTGTGTTGTGCCGTTTTGTGCTTCATTGACGTGAAAACAAGCAAGCAAACAATACTGTCTGTCAATGTGGGTTATCAAGTTTTTGTTTTTGTGCGAGGATAACTGCTGTCTGCTCATGAGGTTGCCGCCGGTTATTTTGGCCTGGCACGCCGCCCCGGATTGGAAGCAGGAGAAAGGGGCGTCGTTGTCTTCGGCTGCTCGATGGACAGGGGAAGCCGGGCGTTCTCGCATGCGGAAACGCCACCTCCGCTTTCTCGCCTGTAAAAACGTCCCAATACAACAGTTAGTCAGGCCTGTCCTAATGCTTATGTCACAAATGCTCTGTTCTGATTGGTCCCCTGCCCGTCTCGGTAGAGCGGCTCTCCTGTACCCGTCTGACGGCTCCAAATGTGATTTTTCAGTAAGGGCAGGGGGGCTGGGCGGTGTGAGGTGGGCCCACGTTATGGAAGCCTTGTTTTGAATTTTTACCAGTATCAGGTGCTCCGCCCACTGTCCGCTGCTGGGGACTGTAATAGGTCTCTGTGTGCACTGCCTTTGTCTCTGCGCTGTGGTTCCTGTAGCGCAGCCAAATTAAATCCCTTTTTATAGAGGCCACTCTGCTCTCATAAGCACCAAGCACAGCTGCTCTCTCTGTCCTGGGTGATGACATCAGAGACATGGGATATGCGATGCATGCAATGCATGATGGGGGATGTATTTTTCTGTCCACACCTGGTTCGGTTGTCTTGACAAACGCAGATTCGTGTAACTTTCGCGACGTAATTTGATTTACGGCAAACGGCCTGGTGATAAGCGCGGGGGCCAGAACTTTAGCGACATTTAGCCCAACTGTTTTAAAAATCTTTACAGCAGATGGCGTGGAGCCATTCGACAAAACGATGGTTTAATCGGTGTTCTCTGTCAAAATGGTTTTGGCCTTTCACCATACCGAGCTGGTCATATATATAACGATGTGTATATCTGCATTTATTGGGAAATATTAAGATTTTTCAGCCTTGGAGGAATCGTAGAGCTTCAGTGAGAGCGTGTTGCAGTGCGGTAGGTGGGCTGTGGGAATGAGATATGAAGCAGCAGTGGACTGGGACGTGGAAACGTGTGAAGTGGGGTACGTCTGTCCCGGGGGGGCCCAGGCTGTCTCTGGGGGGAGGCGACGGACTCCCCGCAGCCCGTTGGGAAGACGGATGGGTGGGAGGTCGCTCAGACGAGCCCCCCCCACCTTCTGGGGGCCTGTGGGCGGACCGTTCTGGCGGCGGAGTGTCTTTGGATTAATGGGGAGGCGCATTGAATGATGGGAAGTCTCAGGTAAAAGGGCCATTTCAATTCTACACTCACATTTGGTATTTATGCTGCGCGCTGGGAGAGCGAGAAAACAGGAATTCTATTATCGGCCGGGAAACACACACACACACACACACACACACACACACACACACACACACACACACACACACACACACACACACACACACACACAGGTGCGCGGTCACACAGATCTTTGTCCCATTCTGTCCATTCTGCTAATTAATTTTTCCATTTCATATGTCAAGGGCTGGTTTGTTGTTCTTCTTCTTGTCTTTGACAGCAGAACAACACATATTTGCATTATATATATATATTTTTTTCCCGCTCCCGGCGGTGGTAGAGTGCGTTTATAAAGACTGAGAGGAATGTTTGAAGCCGTCTCCCTCTCATTCTCAGCTAAGGAAGGGATGTGAGCTGTTTAAAAGGCAGCGATGGGTTTTCGCGTTTGCCCGCAGTTGTGTTTGGTATGAAGTAGACCACCTCCTGTCGCCCTAGTAAAGTCACGGTGGTATTTTGAGCCGGCTCATAAAGAGCTTAAGGGGCCTTCCTTTACGAGTGGCCCTGGAGCACAGCCAAAGTGCAGGTATTTTGTTACGACTTTGTGGCATAATGCTGAAAGTACACCGCCCCACCCTACGTCCCTACCCCACCACACACATGCACACACACACACACACACACACACATATATATATATATATATAGATACACACACACACACACATGCATGCACATATATACACTTACCTACTCACTCTTACACACACATGCACATATAATAGATAGATACACACACATACTCATACACACACACACACACACACACACGCAACACAAAATCCCCTGGGTCCCATTGAAAGCATTTAGCTAGCTCTGGTGTCTGTACCACTTTACCCAGCATCTCCTGTCTGGTAAAGGTGGGGGGTGGGGGGGGTAGTTGAAATTGATCATCGTTAATAATAGATGAAACGCACGCCATGCTAATGGGGACATACAGCTGTTTTAATTATTGATGGTGTGACTGACGGTGCCTTTGTTCCCCCTTATGCCCCCGGAGGGCGTGCCTTGTCTTTGACACGTGTGCGTGCACGTCCAATACCACGCGTGCGTGCACGTCTACTACCACCTGGGAATATGACATCATAATATACGCCATCAAAATATTTACCAGCTCCCACCTCACCAGAGAACCAGGTACATTTTTGCTCCAGTCAAGCGACAAGTAGCCCAGAGACTACAGATGAAAATGAGGCTCCCTGGCTAACATTTACAGAAACATTATTAATGTGCATTGTCCCTGTCAAATAAATTAAAATTAAATTAAGTTTTGCGTTATTGCATACATTTTATCTAGCTGCTTGGTTGTAGTTTTGCATATGATATTGCATAGTTAACAGTGATTCATATTTTGCTAGATAGTGTACACCTACTCTGCACACTGCGTGGCATGCATGCATTGACTTGTTTCCCTTTAATGGACTCATTTCTGAAGATTGCTTTTAACACTAATGGTATATACAAACCCCAATTCCAAAAACGTTGGGACAGTGTGTAAAATGCACATAAAAGCAGTGACTTCTCTTTTACATATATTTTAAATATATGTAAAAGAGAATTTACAAATCACTGCTTTCTGCTTTTATGTGCATTTGACATATGCAGATAAAACTCGTTTTTGGAATTGGGGTTTGTACATTTCAGCAATGTTTTTTAGCTGAGAAAAAAGGCAGTTTAATTCTTAACAGTGAACCCCAAGGACTGTGTATAATCAGACATGCCAAACACACACCAAGAATATGACCTTTAAAAGATTTGCACTGAAAATGCGTGACATTTCCCTACCAAACACTTTCTCTTTGTTACAGAACAACCCTAATGGTCTTTTTAGAGGTCATTTGTTTATCTTATGAAGTATGTCCCTGCTTTTAATGGGTTTCTACCTTCCTGATCATTGAAATGCTGTCTTCTAAACAACCCAATTTCAAATTCAAATTAAAAATCTTTATTGTCCATTTTGGCTAAAAAATTAACGTTTCTCTGGCTCCAAGGTTCAAATTAAAATAAAACCATCACAATTAATGAACATTTAAGAAAGTAAACTGCAGTAGGGATTTTTAAAAATGATATTTTGAAACAGCCCCCTTCAACAGACATTACACATGCTTCGGCCAGGTATACTGCAGACGTAGTACCGAAATTCTTATTTAATAGCATTAAAAAATGTAACTAGACTAGGAGGTAGTGAAACCTCTTAAAACACACCTCTTAACCTCCTAAGACCTGGCAAATCTGGGGGGACATGAGTTTCTAATGTCAAGAACCATACATTCTACTAGGCTGAATCCTACACTACAGGGGACATTCAATAAAAATAAAATAATATTTTTGAAAATATTTTCACTGCAACATTTTGTTATCCCAGACACTTGCATTTTGTCAAAAAAATTGAAATGAAAATTCTTTCTGCCATGTCTCAGAGGGTTTTACAGCATCTATGAAACAGACGAGGACAAAACATCCCTTTTTTTCCCCTAACATCTGATTAGAGTGTTTGAAAGGTCCATTTAGGCCTCGTGCCCATCTGAGGCCCTACGTATGCATCACATAAGGAAGGGCCTGAAGACATAGCTGCCTCCGTGGTGTCTGTGAGCTCGGCGCCATCGATTCGGCCTCGATTTCGGATACCGATGCCAGGTCCCGGTCACTTACTTTTCTTGTTTGGTCTCGGGTTACCTGGCTCCGCCCAGCACTCAGGTAGGGGACAGTTGCACTCAATCACACTGGCGAGCCGGATACAGTGGAGCTGGACAGCCCACATTTTAATTGAGTGAGAGAGAGGAGTTTTCAACCCGTAACGCAATTACCGATCCACGCTACTACATCAGACTCCTGTTAGGGCTTGGCTAGCGCACTCGAGTTAACCTCGTTGGGGGGATGACGAAGCATTGCATGAAGCGCGATTGCGCCCGTCTGCATTTACATCGGTGTACTCCGGTGGCTGTTCTTTAAACTGGAGCTAAAGGTTATCGGTTTTGTCCCGCTGCAGTTAATGGAAGTACATTAAATAAAAGAGTGGGAACTGATGCTACGTAGCTAATTTAAAGAGACTTGTTACTCCCCCCCCGGCGCGTGTTGTTGTGGTGGACGAGAGTAAAAAGAGGGCGTTCAGCTGTCAGGTTGCGTCTCCCCGGGATTCTCTGCAAGCTGTCATAGTATTTCACCTCCCCCCCCATTTTTAACCCTCAGTGTTAAGGTTTCCCTGTCTAGAAAGGCTTAGCATGAACTCACTGCTGAAGGAAATCACTGCTGAAGGATTGAGGATTTAGCGGACTGGTAGGGCCAATGATCGTGCTAAAGCTGGGGTGTCAAACTCCAGTCCTGCAGGGCCACAGCAGTTGCTTGTTTTTGGGGTGTTTCAGCACGAGTGATTAATTCGAGTTGTCGATTGGCGAAACTGTCCGCGCACCTTGTTCTCAAGGCTTTAACTGGATGCTGATTGAAGGGAAACAGGGGGTCGACAGCTCTCCAGGACTGGAGCTTGGACACTCTTGTCCTAAGGTTAGCGCAAGTGCTAGCATTAGTGGCAGTTCCAGTGTTAGTGCACATTCTGGTGTTAGCGATGTTGCTAATGCCAGTAGGCCTACTCGTGTTAGTGCCATTTCGCCACCATGTGACCCCCCCCCCCTCCCCACCCCCATCCCTGGTGCTGACCTATAATCTTCCGCAGGCAGAAATATTGAGGGCATGTTCACAGCTAGACATCTGGGTTTTTTTTAACGAGTGGATACGGCAAAGCCGCTCTAATCCTCGCCATTGGAGACGGTGTTGTCAGGCTCCGCATGTGACGAGAGGGAAAGATTTATTTATTTATTTTTTTTTCTTCAGTGATTACATTGAGACACAACTGGTGGGTAGGGGGGGCGGGGTGGGGGGGGTGTCACAAGGCCTTCTGCTTGTGGTGGCGTACATGAACGATTGCTTCCTGTTTTGATCCACTTCCTCTTAAGTGTGTGCACAGGTTATGTTCAGCCCTGCTGCTGAAGCCCTCTACACAGTGAAATTGGGAACACGCTCCCAACTGAACCTGCCGGCGTAGTATAGAGGTTCGGGAACTGGGCTTGTAACCCAAAGGTTGCGGGTTCGATTCCCAGGTAGGACACAGTCGCTGTGCCCTTGAGAGGTTAGATAGTTAACTGATTAATTGAAACACACCTGGTGTATCCAGGTTTAAATCAGTCCTGATTAGAGGGCAAGAATGAAAACCAGTAGTACTGCTGGCCTGGAGGGCCAGATTTGAGTATCCCTGGTACAGAGTCACTCAGAGGGGGAGTCGGGGTTTCGGTTGGGTGAATGACGGTGTGTCCGTCATTCATGTGGAGTCAACGGCGTGCTAGCTTGTACAACCGAAAGAGGAAAATCTATGAGAATCACTTCTCTGCTAAAGTTGCCCTGGTTGAGCTACGACAGCCTGATACCAACAACCTAGCAACCAGCACCCGGTCTTACGTTCTGGAAGTGCACCGACGTGCCAGGAATAAGAATGACGCCCCTTGTTTCCTGAGAGTACGCGCCCTGCCACGGTGCGTATCCCACGCCACCTCAAAAACTCACCCGACCGAATCCAGGAACAGACTAACCTCGACGCAAACGGTCAAAACATCAAACCCCAACGTCAGAACTGTCCGATCCGCGGACCTTGTGCGAGGCAGGCTGGCGGTGGCTACTGCTGTCAGACACCGAATTAACATGCGCACACAAGAGACGGGGGAATTAACACAGAGCAGGATTAGAGTCATATTCACAGAATTACTGCAGTCAGGAAGTAAGACGACCTGATTAATGGGCGCTATTAAGATCTGTCTGGAGGGTGGGGTGGGGCAGACGTTGGTTCCCTTCCCCCGACCTGATTGATACGGTCTGAAATGGCGGTCGCTACAGATGTCGCGCCCCATCGCGAGGGGGGACGTATCGACGCATCCATCTCCGCCGTTCCCGCCAACGTAATGACAGATGCTTAAGCCCGGTGTGACGGTATGGGGTTGGAGGGTGATTGACAGGGGTGATTTCTGTCAGCTGAAGAAAAAAAGGCTGAGATATAAACGTGACCGTGAGATAATTAACAACCCAGTTACCAGCGCCACCGCCAACCACTGCCACCGCGGCTTTTCAGGCTCCCTCTGTTTCTTTGTTCCTTTTTTCTGTAAAAAAAAAAAAAAATGATCAAGGGGTGCAAAAGAAAAACCTCCACAGGACAAGCTTACAGCGAAAAGCCTCTTATCGTAATAGCTTATTTCTGTATGTCAAGTATGTTACCCCCCCCGTGCTGGTGCAGGTCATTTTTTCGTACAATACAATGAATATTAAGTGCATGAATTATACAAAAATATAACTGCGGTTGGAAGCTGAATTTAAGCCCGGGTGCGCCTCGCTTTGTGACGAACGTGCATATTAACGTGATCCCCTGTCAGGCGTGCACCGTGGCTGGTGGTGGGGTACTCCACACGCATGAGCTCTCCCCATAAATCTGCGCCAATTTTCCGCGCGCGAGGGGACCCCTCGAGGACGTCTTCGAGTCGGGCATGGCGATAAGCCGACGGCTCCTAGGCGTCCTGAGGGTGTAAGGGACTGGGAGCTGCACAGGAGGGAACAGCGGGATCGCGATAATCTGTTATAAATGGAACTTTGTCAGGAGTTTAAACACCGGCGTCCACAGCCTGGGGTGTTATCTCACAAAGAGGGGATATTAACCCCCTTAATTAGAGCGTGTCCTATGGTTAATTATTGATCGACTGCGCAGGGGTTGGTCGCTTGTCGAAAACCCGTGGCGCAATCGTTTAAAATGTTTTTTTTTTGTTTTTTTTCAGTAAGTACCACATCACCCAACCCCCCCCCCCCCCCCCTTCTGTCGATACCAGATACATGCACAGATAGACACCAACGTATGAAGCATATGCCCCCTACCATGAGGCAGCAAAAGTGCCCTTTTGGCTTCAAAAAATGTTTTGTGATTGCAATAACCCCCCAAAGCCTCCCCCCTCCCATGATTGCAATCACCCCCCCCCCCCCCCCCCCCCCCCCCCATCTCTCCTCGATGGATTTCGCCCCCATGCCTCATTTTCAGCACAAGTCCTCCGAAAGGTCTGTGCACAGCCCTGGTCGATACGCATGCCTGAAACCGCAGCCGCGCGCGGATACTCGTTCTTTCTGACAGAATGCGGAGCCGGCCTGCGCCTCGCACAGAGGAGCCCTTGTGGAACCGAACGCTGACACACGCGCTTTCACATGAGGAAATATTTCGGGTGAAGTTTAACCTCAGGGGAGCATTCGTGAAGAGGACAGACGAAAGGCCTTCGCGAACATAAGAGTCCATTCAGGAGCACGCGTAGCAGCCATAGGGCACGGCTGTCTGTTCTGACCCGTTGTATGCGCTGACGTTCGATGTCTGTGGCATTAATAGGAATCGAGTGCTTGTTAAGCTTCATAATTGACGTGACGCGGCCGTGTGAATAAAGATGAATGTTGTTTATGGTAGCTACTTTCATGTTGTGAATAATGTATGCGGACCTATAATGCATGCACTGTCCCAAATCAAATCGTGTATGCGTATACGCTTTCATGCAAAGTGTGTGAACAGTGTACAAAGCTTAATACAAAATGTGTAACATCTGCACGACATGCCATCCTCTCTTCATATACACACACACACACACACACGGATATTCGCACACGCATCCGCCTGCCCCCACCCACACACCCCAAATAAATAATTTCTCGAGAGCCTGCGTTACAATGCAGCCATTGTTCATTATTAGGTTAATGGCCGTGGGCGTCCAAATCGCTCTATTTATGGAAGGTACTGTACTCCTTTAATGAGGGCTCTGTTTCACGTATCAACAGCCAAATAACTAATCTATTGTGAAAGAGAGGACCGGAAAATCATAATTGATGGAATGAGATTTATTGCTACTCTTTGAACCTATTATTATTATTATTATTGTTTTTGTTTTTTTTGAGTGGCAACCCTTGGCCCTTCCGTGCGTACTTTATCCCGGTCGGAATTCACACTTTTCCAGGGCCTGTACGTTGCGTCCCTCAGGGCGGTATTCCCGTGACTCTGTGGATTAGCCCCAGCCTTTTTCCGCATCCTGCTTTTGTGCACAAAGTGGGCAAACGTTTCCGCACCGCGGGGGGAGGAGGCGAAAGTGAAGGAAGTGCTTATTTTGTGCCGTCCGCCAACGCCTGCCCTTGTGTCAACTGTTGGCGGGTTTGCGGTGAGATCGGCGCGCCTGTTAGCGGCGCACAGTGAAAGCCGTGCTGCTTCTGGCATTCGGTCTAAAGTTTCTCAGATATGATATTGCGAGACACGGCAGAATCCGCAGGCTCTGAAAGGTTGTTTTTTTGCTTGACGGGAGTCACAGGGGGGGAAAGACCAGTTTACATTTGTGAGTGTTAGCCGAGCATTAGATTGCCTGTGCGTGTGGCAGTTGTTGTGTGACACATCAAATTCACTTTATAATAAAATAAAGATAAAAAACCAAAAGATAAAATTTTTTAAAAGTCATTGTGTCACAGTAGGAGCTTCACCTGTCACTATGTACATTGGTAGCAGTCAACGGAACAACACCGGCAGTGATTGGTGTAATATTTTTGGTTATACTTCTCAGTACCCTGTAAGTATCCAGGAAAGAGTATCCACCAATCACCATGAGCATTGTTCTCATGCTGGGTACCAATGTGCTCCCTGATTGGTGCATCTCCTCTCTGTTTTTTTGGTACGGTGACATCACAGCTGTCGTATCCCCATGTTACCTTGTGATGTCGAGGCGAGGCACTGGAGACCGCCATATTGCCTCGCTGACACTGCCTCCGCCCGCAGACGGCCCACGTGCTAACGGCGCCGCTAACGGGTCAGGACAGTTAATGACGGTCGCTGCTACATTAACTTTCAATTTCGTCTGCGTCGGCCTCGCCCAGAGGAGGATGGATGAGATGGGGCTGTGCCCCGGAGCGCTTTAACCCTCGCGCTTTAGGTGTCTCGCCCTTTTCCGAGGCGCACGGATACCGTTCGGGTTTAATAAGAGAGACGTGGTAAATGTCACCGGACTATTAGAGAAACAAAGGCATTTGCATTTTGCCAGATGGGCAAAAAAAAAACAGGAAAAAAAATCTGATTTGCTGGTGACTGATGCAGGTCAGTTTTAGATGAACGTGTTATGTACACAAAGAACCAGGCACTGTCAGCTGTGCGTCTCTTTGTAATGGCCACCCAACAGTTTTATATGTTAGTGTTTCTGTTATTGTTTCTCAAAAGCATTTCAAATTATGTCAAAATTTCATGCAATGAAATGAGGCAAGTGGAGCATTACAGTCTGAATGTTTTGAGGGAAAAAAAACTTTTTCTTTAAAGAAAAAAAAAAAAAAACTGAAAAGAAAAGGTTTGTGCTTGAGATATAATTGCGTGCACAGTCATTGATTTTCCCTCCTCTCTCTCTCCTTCTCTTCCAGGTAAGTGCACATGTTCTCCTCCGGGCGGGCAAGGCAGCGGGCCGGCGAGTGTGGAATTGCGGGAGAAGCCGGGTCATTTGTCTCCAGCTTCTGCCGAATTCCCGTTTCCTGACACGGAACACGTAGGAGTATTTCTTGATTTTTTTTTTTTCGCAGCCTGCGGACTGTCAAGTTTGTCAGCCCGGCGTGATTGTTTCTTCCCAGTCATTTTTTTTTTCTTTTTTTTTTTGGATCTACTAAAACAAAAGGGAGGGGGGGGAAAAAACAAGCGCAATTAGAAGGCGGCGCGTCAGGCAGTTGACGTGATGGGACTGAATTGAATTAGCATCTTGTGCTTTGACATTAAATCAATAGGGCCTGCAGTCATTTTCACCATTAGTCCTCGGGAAAAAACGCTGATCACATCTCTGCCGTCAATAGCTGGCTGGGGAGCTCGAGGCTCGTGGGTAAGGCTCCGTACCGTAAT
>CM056381.1:8372658-8418008 GCA_029718625.1 Synaphobranchus kaupii | reverse complement strand
TCTGCTAAAAGAGCCAGCACTGAGCGGGTCGAACCCGCGTTAGATGCACTGACATTGTTTTAACTGGTTTTGCGTGCACTCTCCGAAATAAAGGTACAGTGGAGGTACATTTTTCTTCTTTAAGGAACACATTTCCCAAATGTACCCTGAAAGTGCAATAATGTTCTCTTTGAGTACTAATAAGTAGCCTACCTTTTCAAGCAATAAAAAGGTACAGATTAATAATGTATGTGCTGGGTTAGGGGACAGGGTACCTATAGGGTAACAACCCCAGTGACGAGAGTGTATAATGAAGTGTTGAAGTTTAGGTATTGACGCGCGTAAGGCCGCCGCTCACCTTATTTGTTCTACCTCAGTTGATACTGCTCTGTCAAGCTTGCGTCCCCGGCTGCACTGTAAGCATTTCTCCATTAAGCTGATGGTGCGCCCACCCGCTCGCTACTCTTCCGTAAGACCTGGCGGTGTGTGCGCCGAGCTCTGTAACAAGCGGGCTGCTGGGAAATCCTTAATGAAATCTTTACTAACTTGAATCCGTCTGACAGTAATTCACACGACAAAGCGTTGCCTACTAAAATGCAGTATGTTTTTATCAGTTATGAATGATAGACCTGCTGAGAACCAGACCTTAGAGACAGGACTCACCCCCCCTCCCCAAATATGTTTATCAGACTTGCATTGATAAACCTGCTGAAGACAGGAGGTTGGGGCGGGGGTGTGGGGGTGTGGGGTTTTGGGGGGTGCGCAGGGGTCTGCTCTGGTTTTTTATCGTTCCTCAGCATTAGTTGATTGATTACAGCTGTTAACTCACCTCACCAGGTTTCATACGCAGTAGGTATGATTGTAGGTGAAACACCAGGTCCGTGCGGATGCAAAAAAAAACCCGCCTCTGCGCGGACCGCCTCGGCCCGATGCCCTGTTTTGGGTTTGCTATGATGTCATTTAGTTCTGTGCAGACGCTGCGGACGTCCGTACGCATACTTTTTTTTGGTGACTATGGCTTGTGTCCGAATCAGAGCCCTATCTACTGTGCCCTGTCTCCTGTTGCACTGGCAGAAGTGTACTGTTTAATGTGCACTGTTTAGCAGTCCGCGAAAAATATCCGCCATACTATTTTCCAACCGCACTGTGGAAGTGTCGTAAGCAGGTCATAAGACGTCCGATCAGTGTTGCCATGTCCCGCGGTTTTACAGCTAAATTGGGATACTTTCAAAGTGCAGTCACAGGCAAAAATGAAAAGTCGCAAAGCACGCACTGATTTAAAAAAGTAAAAATATGATGATTTCTCTGTAAAATACGTTGGTTTCGGTTAAAAATATATTTTTGGGCTAGTTTTGAGTCGCCATTTGGCTGGGAAGTCTCTGGCAAGATCTGGCAACCCTCCCTGAGTCCCACTCAGGGCCTACGACTGCCTCGTCCTACATACTCACCAAGGCTACTCAATAGTGCTGATTGGGACACGGCCCAGGAATTGGCCTTAAGGGTAAAACAAAAACCTGCAGCAGACTCTTTGGCCCTCCCCGGGACCGTGGTTGGGAAGGCCCTGTTGATGCCCTGTATTTAGATTACCTCAGGGGCCCAAACTCCAGTCCTGGAGGCCCGCAGTCTCTGTTGGTTTTTGGGATGTCAATCAGCAGGCAATTTAGGCCCTGAAAACAAGGGTGTTCAGGAACGCATCAAAAACCAGCAGACACCAGCGGTCCTCCAGGATTTGCGTTTGAGATTACATTTAGTACATATATTACGGGCATGCACAATTTCATTATAATGAATGCGTACATTATAAAGTTAATCCATACAAACATTCACTTAGTCATGATTGTAGCTACAGTATGTAGTCGATTTTTTAAAGGTTTTGTCACTTTGTGAATGTTTTTCCACCCTTTCTGGCCTTGTTTTAGTTAGTTTGTAACAGAATTTTGCCTTTTTGCTCTGTTAGCGTTTCCGGATGAGACTCTATGGATGGAAATCCTCTTTCAGGACTGTCAATCACCAGAAGTTATATGGCATGAGTAAGCTGTGCTATTAACTGTAAGATGGAACAGGACATTGTGTCTTTAAACATTGTGTGTCTCCTCTCGTGAACCTGGAATAAAGTTGACTTTTCTGCTACTTTTAATAGACTGTAATTACATATTTTACACCGTACTATCAAAGTGATTTATTCACAGTTTGTTCATACCTTCACACACACACACACACACACACACACCACACACACACACACCACACACACACACCACACACACACACACAAAAACAGTTTTTACAACGTCTTCCCTCACTTTCCCTTGTGTTTAACATGGTCTGACTTGTCCTCACAGGCAAAGCTGTGTGTCAGGGCTTCCTCTGTCTAAACACGCAGCAACGCGCGTTTACGTAGGTACGAAATGTACTAACAAGTGATTGTAAATCTTTCGTGATCTCTTCGTAAAACGTGGTTGTGTTCTCACGCAGTTTGCAAGGCCTGCACATTACACCATGCAACGTCAACCTCACGTGTACAGAAGGTTTGCTGAACCCTCCCGGCCAATCAGAGGTCAAGCAATTGAAGACATTTCAGGGGTAACGCGGGGGTTTGTGGGCCCCATGAAACAAAGATCTCACATTGGGCTCCACCACCCCGGGCCACCCCATCCCTGCAGAATTACTGTCACAATACTTTTGAGGCCCCCTCTCAGTCAATGCTCTTGGACTTCATCCTAACCCTTCCCCCATACGGCGCACCTGGACAGTTTCTCTCTCTCCCTGCCTCTCTTGTTAGAGCCCCCCCTCAAGTTAACCACACATCCACGTAAATCATTGCAGCTGTGAGTGACTGAAGTGGCAAGAGGTAGAAGCGAGCTACTTTATTTTAAGAGTGTTGGAAGGACACACACTCCTTTGTTTGGCTAATGTTGCAAAAAATGTCACACAGAAGAGCCAAGCTTTCAGTGGCTTGTCACAAATTGTCTTTGTGAACGGTGAGTGGAACAAGTCTGGCTAATATCGAATGCGTACTGTTCACGGGTTTCTCATGGATACTCCGCAGAGCGTCCGGCTTTTTTTAACCCTTTAAGGCGTAAGATCACAAATATGTGATTAGAGTGTTCTTCTCTGTTCTTTGTGAACGGCATCAACCTCACTCGATCACTGCTGGCTATCAACCCCATCCCCCTAGTATAACTGACTGAAAAATGCCTCAAATCTCTACCTCTGATGTGTCGGAAGTGGCACAAAATGGCTTGTCGAGCACAAAATGGCTGCCCTAAATCATCCAGGGTGGGCACTGTACATTGGTGGTGGTTGCGAGGTTGAGTTCAGTATAAGCCCTCCATTCACTGTAAAGAGCTTTGAGATCCAAAAGGTCATGTATTAATGGCAGTCATTATTACTTTCTATGAGGGTTTTTTTTCTGTGTGTGTGTGTGTTTCTGTGCGAGTGAATGCATTGAGCCTGGAGAAGGTAAGCTGAGGCTAAGCCGCGCTCGCGCAGGTCCACCGGGCCATCGATCCCTCTCGCTTGTTTTGGTTTATCGCGCCTCATCAATGGATTAACAGGAAGCCGAGCAACAGCCCGTCTGCAGATCAGTGTTTGATTGGAGGAGGGAAAGATAATGCGCTCGAGCGGAGAGATGGCACGGATCGATCAATGAGTCCGTAATTAGGTAAAATTTAAAGCGGCACCGGGCAGAGAATCGATGCACCGATCAATGGCTCCATACTGTATCCTCTTTCTGTGTTTATTAGGTCCCGAACAGCCGCTGGTCACATCTCCACTGCGCTGTAAACAATGGCTCAAATTACACTAGTGCAGTGCAGAGATGAGTTGGCCCTTATTGGGTAGAATAGATGTGTGAATTTGGATGTGCTAATGCCGATTCCTGATCCACGGCTAAATGCAGCCAACTCTGATACCAGAGAGAGAATTTTATCATCTGATACTTTTTTTGTGTGGATAGGAATGATTTTTCCTCTAACTATTTTCTCTCAGCTGTGAAGAGGGAGTTATTCCCTCATAGAGGTGAACTGGCACCAGCTGCAAACTTTAATTGAGTGCTACTGTCAGCCCCAAACCCCTCCATGTCCTGGGAGGCACCCTATTGGCTGAGAACTACAGGAGAATTCTCAGAGGTGCTGACTGCAGGTTAACATGCTGAGCAGCTCCTGGACTTCAACTCCCATCAGCCCCTGACTGAAGTGTTCCGTTTACCTCTGGGTATCAAAACATAACCCCGATCCTCCAGGTAGCGAAATTGACCCCAGCGTGCAAACAAAATAGCCAGAAAAGCAGATCGGAGCAGCTTCCTAACGCGTTAACTCCAGTCAATTCTTAACAGTTCATTCTCGGCCACCAGGCATGCCGCTGAGCAAATCTGTGGGAAACCACACATAAAAAAAAACATTTGAATTCCCAAATATCTCATCCGAGGAAGCAATTAACGGTAATGAGTGGTAATTTGGCTTTGCTCTTTGACAGTTTTTTATAAGGAGCGTGGCGGTCTCTGAGTCGTTTTGATGCGCCGGCTCATTCGCCAACCGCCACACGTTTACCGCGTCTGTTCCATCGCCGTTTTCTTTCCCGTTATTTTGCGCTGTAAATAACGACGTGAATACCCGGGCTGTCTAATTACCTCCAGCAGCGAGGCTGTATCTTCCCCTTGCGCCGGTGCGATGGGCACTTCAGCTGAAGTACCCGCACTCCTCTCAAATGCGCTTGTTTGCAAGATGGTGACTGGTTTCCAGGCTGCAGGCCACACAGAACCACAGGACGGGGGATAGCACCACCTGGAAGTGATCTCTCACCGACAACCGCCAAGGCGGTGTAGGCTGTGTAGCCTCAATCAAAGCTGAGAGGAAGTTGCTGAGGAAATCTAGTTTTTGGAATAATTAAATTGTACGTATATATTTTTACAGTTTGGGCTTATAATGTTGGTGTTACAAAAACATTTTTGACATACACGTTTTTTGTTAGCTTTTTTTTAAATTCATATTTTAGACATTTTAGCAGACACTCATCCAGAGTTACTTAACGCATCTTACAGTCTTTGCATCCAATCCATTTATACTGCAAGATGTTTACTGAAGCAATTCAGGTTAAGCACCTTGCTCAAGGGGGCAGTGACGATGGCCTACCAAGGATTGATTATATCACGGGCCTTTACAAGAAAGTATCCATTTACTTGAGGTAATCTATGAGGTTTTTAAAAAAAAAAATTTATGATGGTGGTATAAGGCAGTTCTAATTTGAGTTTCCTCCCCACTGCCTTAAAGAGAATCAGCGAGACCTGCATCCCTCTCTCCTTGTGGGAAGCCATTTTGGCTCAAGCGTTCTGCAGATGCCTCAGTTCTGATTCCCGGGTTCCCGTGTACCGACGGATCGAGCGCTCACTTCACTACGCATGGTTCTTTTGGGGTTCGTTTGTGGTTGTTGTTATAGAAGTCAATTACTGGCGCTCAGCTTGATGAAAGACTGTAGGAGAGGTGAGGCCTATCCTGTCAGTCCACAGCAGGCCTTTTCAATGACGAGCTAGGAAAATAAAATAAACCTCGTGTCGAATCTGGTAGAATGTAGGCCCATATTACTTTCCATTCTGGTTGATTTCTATTTTTTATTTTTTATAAACAACAAAATCTGCTTAATTGGAGATAATAAAACAGATTGTGGCGGCTCAGCAGTGAGAAATGACGCCCTCAGTGCGTGCGTGCGTGTTTCTTTTGTTTTGTTTTATTTTACTAATCATATTTAAATAATGCTTATTTCCCTTGAACCCATGGAACTCTGCAACCGCACGTGTTGCTAACTGGATATAGCCCTAGTTCCCCGGGAATGACACAGGTTGCGTATAATTGGCGAGTATTCTCCTGCCTGCCTATGACTCTAATAAGAATGAAAACACGTGCATTAAAATTTAAATGAGGTTAGCAACCATCCGTGATCTGTGCCGAGTTTCAGTCCAGAGGATATGCTTAATATTCACCGTTCCCCAAAGGCAGTTAATTAAAGTTACTCTCTGTTTCAGAACACTTCTGATAAGGGGAGATTTATATTATGAAAAAGAAAACACCTCAAGCCAAAAAAATAAAAAAATAAATGAAAGCATCTTACCCAGGTATAGATCAGCACTGCAATAATAGAATCCTTGTTTCTTTTCTTATTTGCCTCCAATTAATTTATGGAATGATGAAATGGTTTTTCCTTGAATTTCTGAAAAGAGCATTCTCTGTAATTTCTTTTTAATGCCATTTCTTTTGGGAGGAAAAAAAAACGGAATTGGCGATATCTCCCCGTCTGGAGATTCATTCCAGCGTGTTTGCCGTTCAGGTGACCTTTTTCTTGGTCGGCTTTTTTCGGATTTCACGTGATATCCTGTGTGCACAGCTGAGCGTTTTACAGGAGCGGCGCAAATTAAGTGCCTTTGCTCAAATACAAAGCGACGGCAGCCCACCACGGATTCAAACTTGCAACCCCCCCCCCTCCGTCTAGCCCAGTTACGTCTCCACATGACCACCCCGGTGCTCAACTCTGATGCTGCTTTGCACACGTGACGGAAGAGCAAGCAGAAATCTACAGAAGAGCATCTCCTGTGTGTCTTTCTTTAGTCTGCCAGTTTATTTACATCTGGAGAATATATTTTCGTGAAAGTCTCAGGATGTTAACTCCTAGGGATTTGGGTGGTCAGCACGTGTTTGACCTTCGAGATTTATCGGTGAGCGCGGGGCAAAACAGGGGTACTTTTCCTTTGATTTCTGTTTCTGAATACTTGGCTGAAGCAGACTGTTTGCTCCCGTAGGTTTGCGGGTGAAAGCGGCGGGCGGAGTGGGAGTTGCGGCGTGAGGATTTGAGCAGCTGTGCTGTGCTTTTTGGGCCCTGTGGAGAGCAGTAATGGCGGCCCCTCAAAGGGGGACAGGCAGGTTTGAACTCGGGGGTCACATGGCACCCTGGTGAGCTCATGGTTTACTGGGCACTGCCCGTAGTTTATAACCCCAACAGGCCATTAATTCTTTATTGAGCTCTAGTTTTTCATGCCAGGAATGGACGGGAGCAAGAGCCCGAATGGATTTCGTAGATCTTGTTTCGCCTTGTGTGCTGTGTGTGTGTGTGTGTGTGTGTGTGTGTCTGCGTGTGTTTGTGTGTGTGTGGGTGTGTGTCTACAGTAGGAAAGGTTCCAATACACAGCAAAGTGCTTGCATTTTTACTGTAGAGCATCTGGTAATTGGCACATTTTAAAGGCGAAGCCCTCAGAAGGTCTGTGCAGAATTCACACAGCTATGGCTGGTGACTGAGAGCGTTTATGAACAATAACTGGTTGTGTAGGTCATGTGAATGTCACTTTGACAATTTATCTCTGATTCTCTGACCCATTTTGGGGGGGGGGGGGGGGGGGCGGGGGGTGTCGGTTTTATGGGTCATCAAGGAAGGAGCAAGGCTTAAGAGAGCAACTAATTGTGCTCCGGCATCTCAAACCAGACCCACGGGAGACCCCTCTGCGCTTAGATATAACCCACCCTGGGCTTGGAAAGTGCCGGAATTCGGGCCTCTTGGAAAGGCGACACTGCCTTAACAGCTGAGGCATTGATCTGGCTGTTGCTGGGGCCATCTTGTTTTTCTTCCTGTGAAGGAATTGAATCCACTATCTTTCCCATGTGCCCCATTTTGCTTTAGGTCAAAGTCCAGGTTTTTTGTTCTTCTGCTGTATTGAGTAATACTTAGAAACGGCCAACAATCGGACAGCTAATACTCTGACAATAACTGACCAAGTGGCTCTTGGCTCTGAGAACCCGAATGGCGATTAAATGCTGCTGCGTACAGTTAATCAATTCCGCTATTGACCTTGGCGCTCTGGTTGTCGAGAGTGATGCAATATGATGATATGCCTCATTTCCAAATCTTTTTCCAAAATTGGTTTTCCTGGAGACACCACAGACAATCCCATAATCCATCATGGGTCCAGTATGGATTCATATTATAAACCCACATACCATAATAGTCTGACATGCGTCCCTCCTTCGGCTAGCTGAGGGATAAAGGGCCGTTTCCACGGAGACCATATTTCATACAGTAAATGGAATCGTACGCAGCTGCTGGCTGCATCTGCTGAAAATTCCGGCCAAAGGGGTGTCTAGTTATTGGTTTAAAGAAATCTAATAAAGGCCATGGAATGAAGAGAGCACTAGCGGCTTTTGTCTTATCTGCGACGGAGAGACGACAGCGAATACGGACGAAGGACGACTGGCTGAGTGGCATTAAAGTCGCTCGCAGACGCTGAACAGATGTCCCACGCGGCCTACCGTTGGCCTATGCTGACGTACCGTGTCGGCGAGACAAGTGTTGGATTGGGAAACCCGACCAATTAGATGACCAGTTACCGTTTTGTACGGGGTTTCACGGCGATATCTCAAGCCTTTTATTCACGCCACCAATCGGTTGTTTAGCAATGGTCATCTTGCTCGTCACAACTAGTTGTCTTGCTCCGTGTACTCTGTGTTTGTGTGTGGGGGGGGGTGTCGAGGGGGCAGGTTCCTCCTCATCCCTGTGGAGGTCAGTTCTTGACCTTTTTGTGATCAATTTCAGCCAGAATTACCTATTCTAAGCATCACTCTTACATAATGTATATATATTTTTTATTATAGTAATTTCAGTGAATTCACAGTCTTACATGTAATTATGGCAACCACATGGGCAGATCCAAGGATATTTGGAAGGGTAGCTGTGACGAACTCAACCGTGGGGCAACTGTGGGGTGACCGTGGCATGCACAAAATTTGTTTGGTCATAAATATTTAACGTATTTTTCACTTCTAAGTCTGCCTGTGCTAAACCTTCCATAAACTTGCACTTGCGCAAAACCATTTAATTTTTCTGTTGGGGGAGGGTGGGTGGTGGTTCAATGGGTGAACCCTGTGAATCCTCTCGTGAAGCATGCAACACCGTTAAATTGGTGACTCAAATTCTAGGTCGAGACACACAACAGTAGTTTGTTTAACCGTCTGGTGAGTTTTCTGCATTGTTAGCGCTTAGCTTTAATAGGTAACCCAGTCTTTTTTTTTTAACTGACACCTAAAAGCATTAATATTGACTGAGCTAAAGACAAAGATATTTATGCGCATAATTAGTCGACATTTGTCTGGGCTTTGATTGGCACTTCCTTTTCTGTGCTATCGGACCAGAACTCAGTTTGCAGGTCTAATCTGCTCTCCGGTGTCACTCTCTGCATAAAATATCATGTCACTGTCAAATTACTCTTCTCTCTGTGTGAAAATATGAAGAGATCTGTATTTTTAAGGTTCACCATATGGCTGTATCCCAACAGACAATTACATGTCAATTACCTAGTTTCAGACTATAAGATAAAGAAATAGACACGACCATCTGGTCACACACACACACACACACACACACACACACACACACACACACACAGACACAGACACAGACACAGACACAGACACAGACACAGACACAGACACAGACACAGACACAGACACAGACACAGACATTCAACATTCAACATGCCTTTTTTCTTCAGAGATGATTTTCAGTTGCATGTTTGAGTGCTGCATTGCATCAGATTGAAGGATTCTTCAATGCTAATGCAATAGCGATCTGTATTATGCGGAGAGAAGAGTAGCCTGCTCGTTGCCAGCTTTGGGGCTTCTGGGTATTTTCAGGAGAACGTTACCTCTCACTGACAAATTGGTTTAGTCAGTATTCTGAATCTGAGTACACTGCAAAAACCAAATCTTAACCAGAATCTTATATGTAGACTTTAGAATCTTATTTCTGTTACTTGTTTTCAAAATAAGACAAAAAGATAGCCAATGGGGTGTGAGAGTTTTACTCATTTCAAGATTTGCCAGTGGCCAAATCCTCTTCCTCTTCCTCTTCCTCCTCCTCCTCCTCTTCATCCTCCTCCTCCGGCTGCTCCCGTTAGGGGTCGCCACAGCGGATCATCCATTTCCATCTCTTCCCATCCTCTGCATCTTCCTCTGTCACGCCAACCCACCCACATGTCCTCTCTCTCACCACGTCCATAAACCTCCTCTTGGGCCTTCCTCTTTTCCTCTTGCCTGGCAGCTCCATCTTCAACATCCTTCTCCCGATATTACCCAGCATCCCTCCTCCGCACATGTCCAAACCAACTCAACCTCGCCTCTCTTACTTTGTCTCCAAACCGCCCCACCTGAGCTGTCCCTCTAATGTACTCATTCCTAATCCTGTCCATCCTCGTCACTCCAAGCAAGCTAATATTTTCCACTTCAGAGAGAGAAAAAAAAAAAGGTCTCATTACAAGACTAAAACACTTTTTTGCAGTGTAATATCACTATGAAGCCAATACATGTGAGTGGGAGACCTGCTGTGGGAAATCTAACCATTGTTTTCTCTTTTTTTTTCTTCTTCCCTTTTCTAGGTAAGTGAACATAGCTTTTACTCTCCTGCACCTTGGCCGGGGCGTGTGATTAAGACCGGTGAGTGCCTGCTATTGGCTTTGCACTAACTGGGCGTCAAGATCAATTTTAATTTCCCATGTGCAGGTCAATACCCACATTTCCTGAACCATACGCATACAAGAGAGGAAATGATATTGTCAAACTCCTTCAAAGTGAAATGCAAATAGATAAGTAAATAAATAAATTAAAATGGCAGATGGTTTTTGGTCTTCTAACAAACGCGTATTGTCACAAGGCCACCTGCTCTCGTCCCCGTCTTTCGTATTTATCATAAAAGGTATTTTAATGAGAAAGCACTTTACGAAAAACGTGTCTTTGTGCTGCCATTTTAAAAGCAGGTGCATCTGTGTTCAGGCACTTTGCAAAATGGCAGAAATCACCTCATATGTACGGTAGTACTCCTCCATGTATAGTCTGTTTTCCTTAATGTAAAACGACACAATAAAACACTTTTATATCAGTATAAAAGGGAAGAGAGCTGTTGTAAATGTGCTGTATATTAGTCTAAACTGGCTACACTTACCGTTCAGTGTCAAGGTCCCTCAAGGTTCCTATTCATAGGGTATAAGGAAATTAAATTTATTTGGCCATATATTTTTTCATTTTCAGACTCTTGGCATTTTATAAACTATGAATAAAGTTAGCCATTTGTGAATATTTTATAAAGATGTCCTTTGCTGTTAAAAGTATTTTGTATTGGGGTGAAGGTTTTATTATTATTAGTTTTTCTTGTTTTTATGTGTGTGTGTGTGTGTGTGTGTTGGGGGGGGGGGGTTTATTTAAGTAACATTTTTGGTTCTAGTGCACCATTCCAGGATTGTAGTTTGATTCAGAATTTTTTGTGACCTCCCGGTTGGTGTGCAGTCCTTATAATCCCCTTTTATTTTTGGACATCCCCTTTTCAGTCATGCCCCACTCTCTGTGAATACAGACCTGTGCCAATCGCTTATTGGAATGGAAACTTTGGCTTCGCACCAAGCTGCCATCGCTTTGTCTATCCAATTACATCCTCGCCTTTGCTGAGATGAGAAAATGTTGTGAATCTTCTCCCCATAATCTGGAGCTAACCGGGTCCTGGGTATTCAGTCTTTTTTCCCCCTCTTTGCGGTGGACATGTGGTGTATTACACACAGCAGAAAAACTCTGTTTACAGGGGAAAGGAAGTAAATTTAGTGCTTCCACTGACGGGACACCGCTGACAGAATACAGCTGACAGAACACTGCTGATGGAACACTGCTGACGGAACACACCGCTGATGGAACACCGCTGACAGAATACCGCTGACGGAACACCGCTGACGGAACACTGCTGACGGAACACTGCTGACGGAACACACTGCTGACGGAACACACCGCTGACAGAATACCGCTGACAGAATACCGCTGACAGAACACACCGCTGACGGAACACCGCTGACGGAACACCGCTGACGGAACACCGCTGACAGAATACAGCTGACGGAACACTGCTGACGCAACACTGCTGACGCAATACCGCTGACGGAACACCACTGACAGAATACGGCTGATGGAACACCACTGTCGGAACACCGCTGGCACAATACCGCTGACAGAACACCGCCGCTTCAAAGCCTGGCCCGGTTCTTGGGTCCAGAGTTTTACCCGCATTCGGTTGCAGGAGCCTCATTAGTGAAGTCCAACTGGAAGAAGACTTAAACTTCAGTTTAACTGCTTGCGGAAGCTCATTTTAAAGTTTTATAACAAGCCCACAGTGTACGCTGCTACTTTTTCCTCCCCGTTAATTTGATACACGTAGTTTTTTTTTTGTGTCATTTTCCGGTTGCCACTGCTCTCTGAAATGCTGGTATTTTTAAACACTGCCAGCTGCTGAAAGAATATATTTAAAGTATGCTTTGGTCCTCACATATGTTCAGATGTCATTTCCACCACAAGGGAATGTATTTTCGCTCACAATGAAAATCTCCCGCTTGCTCATTGAAAGCTCTGGTAATGACCAGTCTTCCCAATGCAGTATAAAATAGGTAATCCATCACGTCCAATGCTCTTTGTTCTGTCAGTGCATTTCAGATGTTGCACCTATTGTTATCCGCAAAGATCCGTCGAATATCGACTCCTTTCCCAGGAAGCAGTGGGGTAGATATTGCACATGTGTCTGTTCACATGATTGTAAGCAAAGTACTTGTCATATTTTTCACGTCAGTATTCTGAAGCTAAGGAGCCAAGGTGAGACTCCTTAAGGTGAGGCTCGGATAATAAAGTACACAACTGCGTTCTCTGACAGAGAAAACACCCGATTGATAGTCTTCCCTCTTTTTTATTTCCCGTCCGTTTCATTGTGTGTCCTCCGCGAATACTGTATGAACCGCGCTTACGTCTCGCAAGCAAACGGAGGCTAAATTAGGAATTATAAACATTCTGTACATTAGAGTCACTGTGAAATACTCCAGTGTGACAGCAGGCCCAAGGTTTTTCTCCCTGAATTGAATTAGTATTTTTATTTTTTTGCCGTAAAATTGTACGGCTGCGATTAAATCATATTTTGAGGACCAAACTGTACCTCGCAAGCTGAAATATGACCGTACTGACGTAGGAAGACGGCGAGGTGGACATGGCTTCTGTCCAGTCCGTGTCCCTCTCCATCTGTGGTAATAGAAACGCTCTCACCTGGACTCTTGAGCGCTGAAGTGTCTTCCGGCGGCTTACATTGGACTGCGTCCGTCCTGTAGCAGAGCCGTGCAGAGACCTTATGAGGGGCAGGGGCTCGAAGTGAGAAAGCTGTCTGTGGATCTGATGCCCCTAACCGTGACCCTTGACCTTAGCCTCGAATCCACATTAACGTTTTCTCATTTTAACCGAAGGATTAGAGACTCGCCTGAACACAACCATTTGACCAGGGTTGCCTTTGTCAGATGAATGTGCCAAACATAATCCAAATACTGACCCTAACCCTAAAATAACGCCAAATGTTTACGCTCAAACTAGTTTTACCGTACCTCACACTAAACCCAAAGTTTAAAATCATAACCATGTCTGCTACTGGAGTGATAATTAGACACTAGTTAGGATAATTTAGACCATTAAAAGTTGCCATAAAAAGGTGTGTATAGGGCATCTGTAGGCAGCACACATTGGATGGATTTCCTTGTGCTGGTATGGAAAAGGGAGCTTTCTATTGGTCTGCTAGTGATAAAGGCGTGGCCAGTGTTCAGCCTGGTGCTGGGATTGGTTAGGTGTTCCTCAGGAGGTCTGGAGGAAGGGGAGCGAGGCCAGTACCATCCATTAACCTGGGGGCTACACACCTTGACAGGTGCTGTCTGACCTGTGGTCCACAGAGAGCCCCTCCCTGCCCTCTCTCCCTCCCCCCCTCCCCCACAGTCCTCTCCCGCCGGCTGGAGGAAACAGGTGTTAACGGGAGATATCCCCTCCAGCACTTGAGTAGGCTTTGTTTCTTCAGCAGAAAAGGAAAGGTGCGTTTAGACAAAGGGCCGTTATTATTCCAGTAACAGTGCATTATGGGAAAAGGAATGTTGGACACACGCTTTGCGGAGTCTCCTCCAACGTTCCTGTGGGCCGAACTGGCTCCAGGCAGCCAATCAGTCGATGAGTTGCATTTCTTTTGATCTGTGGGTGGTCCGGCAGTATGCAAATACACAGCATCGCAGCGTTTCTTGGCATTCGGCCAGCCTTGCTTGTAGACCCAGACATTGCGCTCCCCATTCATCTCACTGCGCTTCACTGGAACCTGTATAAACCGTGGAAAACCAAAGCCGGAATTCTTATACAGCAGGACATGAATTGCGTTACATTTAGCGGACATTCGTATCCAGAGCGACCATGAAAATGCATGTTCATAATATGAGTGGGAATGAAAAGATATTAAAGGTTGTATCAGCGATTTTGGGTGGAAACATAAATGATCACATTCATCTGATTTTTCCTCACGATCCGCTAGCTGCCCGCCCCATAAGCAGGCCGTCAAAAAACCGCGTCTCTGTAGGCAGCCTATGCTCCGAGATCGTACACAAAAACAAATGGTACTACCAACCACTCAAAACCAAAATAAACAGTATTCCAACCAATCACAATGATCTGCACAAACGTGACGTCACTTCTGAAGCGAAATCCCAAACAAACATACTTATGAATAATTATGTTATGTTTTAAAAAATAGTGTTCAAGCATCCAGAATTATAACCACGTTAATAACGTTTGTAAGAAACCAAACCGTTTGTAAATCCGTCAAGATTTCAGCGAGATAAGAGTATTAGCGTTTGTGCAGATCATTGTGATTGGTTGGAATACTGTTTATTTTGGTTTTGAGTGGTTGGTAGTACCATTGTTTTTGTGTACGATCTCGGAGCATAGGCTGCCTACAGAGACGCGTTTTTTTGACGGCCTGCTTATGGGGCGGGCAGCTAGCGGATCGTGAGGAAAAATCAGATGAATGTGATCATTTATGTTTCCACCCAAAATCGCTGATACAACCTTTAATGCCAACTTATTAAAAAAGAGATTGCCGTTTTACCCCCCCCCCCCCCCAAAAAAAACCAAAACAGAATTTGCTGTGTTGGTCCACTTACCCACGTGTTAACACCCGAAAGCTACACGTGATGCTTGGTGCTTTTGACGTATGAATCAAAGGATGGGAACCCACCGTAAAGATGAGACTGAGATCGTTTGGATGGGAAAACTGGGTCTGTGGCACGAAGCGAACCTTCGTAATGAAGTCATATGAGGTCTTTGCCGTCGCACAGGCAGTAGTCCAGAGTATTAGTCATTCCTTTAATGCCAGGGCAGTACTAGCATCCAGCCAAAGGCTTTAATTTGATTTATAATTTCATGCGAGCACCTCTAGGGAAAAAATAACACCTTTTCAAAGGTTGTCTAACCCGCAGTGTGTGTGTGTGTGTGTGTATTTGATTATCACTGCAATTACATTGTGTGCAAAGCAGTGATCGTGAACTGTTTTTTAAAAACCTGGATATCACTGAGCTCCTCACGTGCAGCAACCTTTACCGGAAAGACATGCATGTTAGTCTTAGTGTACGCTGCGGATAAGAAACAATCATATACAATATACTGTATATGCATTTGTGACATTTAAAAACTTTGGTAAAATGTAAATATCTATTTGTCACATTCCCTGTGATTATTATTTGTCGTGGTCACTACTTAAATGAGAGTTTAATTTCGGTCTGTCCAGAGGCAGAGTATAAATGATCCTTTTTCATCCTTTCGTTAAGGAATCAGAAATGCGTGCTGTGGAGTGTGACTCACCGGGTGTGATATGACTGTTTAAAATGGCTGTCTCTATCCCGCCTGCGTCTGTGACTCCGTGCGGTCTCACAGTACTCCATTAGTCCAACATCACGGCGCCTGATTAACGTCAGAGAAATATCGCCGTTTCAGAGACGCCGCCGTTCGCGGTGAACGGAAACGTTCCGTAACTCGTGTAATGACTCAAGGACTTGTACTGTCTCGCTGCGCCATTAACTCCGCGCTGGATATTCCCTCTTTTTTTTATTTTATTTTGAGCTTCTCGCTCATTTTCCCGAAGTGAGGGAGAAGTGCGTCAGGGAAATAAACTCCGCTTCACAGACGCGTGGGAGCAGCGTGGCGGGAAACGCGTGGCGGGAAACGCGTTCAGGGCCTCGTCCCCCTGAGGAGAGCGGCGGGGGGGGGCTTACCCCGGTGCCCAACATCATCTCCGATGAGGGTGTTAAATGTACACCACCATTTTTGCTGTGTAAGGATTGGTGAGAAAGGTACTCAAAACAGCAACCGAATCTTTAAAAAAAAGAAAACGAGCGAATCTTGTATTTGTAAAAGGCTGTATTTTTAAACGAGAGCATACAAACGCCTTCACTGATTTTGTCTTGTGATTTTTATTCATCAGGTTGAATAAAGGATTTCATATATAACTTTTACTTTACTGATGAAGTCTGTGGACGAAACGTGTCACTGATAGCACCGTGATCTATGGGACTTGTAGTCCATACCCCCAGCTCTTTATAAGAGTTTGTATACGCTCATTTATTTTCCCTCTCCCCCAACCTCTTTTTGGCATTTTTCCACCTTTGGCGACAGGGGGGAAAAAAACCAGTCTTTATAAAATATCGGCCAGTCCATAGAAATTCCAGGAAAGGGAAATTGGATTTCCGCAGAAGCTCCTAACGACTTTCTTTCCCTTTTCTTCTGGGTTCCATCCATCCATTCATTCATCCATTCATTCGCGCACGACGTGAAGGACAATAGACAGGCGCGCTGTTCGACACAGTCGGCCAAGGATGTCTGAAACGTGTCTTACTTTACCCGGCTGGCCATTCTCCGTGCTTGATTGAGGATAGCTCCTTGCGTTTTGGGCAAGTGCAGCTTGGGGGACGAGCGATATGCAGTGGAAGGAGAGGGATCTCAGGTGGAAGAGTTCCAAAATTCCCAGCGGTATTCCCAGTGGCTGCGTTGTGCTGCGGCACACATGCAATTATCCGAGTTTCAGCACTTTTTTAAGATTTTAGATTCTTTTTAACCACGTAGATTCTCAGTGGCCTGACATTTTAAACATACGACATACCCACAGTGCTCTTGACGCCGCTGATATTGATATTTGACAAAATTTTGGTAAATTCCAAATCCTGAAACCGCAAAATAGGATCTTCTGTAAAACGGTCTCTCCTGACGATGAAAGCGAAAATGAAATATTTATCAAAAATGTCCCTATTATTTTTTCGGGTTAATGTGTACGCATTTGCATTTTTTAACGAATGCTCGAGCTGATGCGGTATTCATGGGGTTTTTAAAGCTTTCTCACAGCAGCATCGGTTGTGATTGACAGATGAAACCCATAAGGTTTTCAGTGTTAAATCGACTCCTACAGAGTACATGTTCTCCCTGTTGGACTCGTATGTACCCTGTTAGAGTTGAATTTACACTGGACATTTTATTGTGAAGCTCACTGCACCCGTTTGATACTTTGCGTCAGCAGCATGCGCACGGTGGACTCTGGGAACTCTGTAGAGAAGCGTACAGACGGACGGGCGAGTCCAGTTTACGCTCCTGTAGAAGATGAGAACAAGCTCAGCGCTGCATAATTAATAACGCAGCGGCACTTTTTTTTAATGAATTCAATCAAATAGAATCCTGCTGCTTTTCTTATTAGCGCTCTGTTCCACTGACCCCTCTCTCACCACCCTCGTTTTTTAGGCCTTCGTCTGTGTGTTTGTGCGCGTGTGAGGGTGTGCGTGCGTGCGAGCATGTGTGTGTGTATGTATTTTTCTCACTTTGAATTAGCAGCGTTTTTAAGTATTTTATTAAGTAGTTTGAGTTTTTATTTTAAACGTGGTTCTGAGGGGTGGATTCTTCCTGTGGCTGTACACACCACCGGCAGCCCCGCACACCACCGGCAGCCCCGCACACCACCGGCAGCCCGGCACACCACCGGCAGCCCGGCACACCACCGGCAGCCCGGCACACCACCGACAGCCGCGCACACCACCGACAGCCGCGCACACCACCGGCAGCCGCGCACACCACCGACAGCCGCGCACACCACCGGCAGCCGCGCACACCACCGGCAGCCGCGCACACCACCGGCAGCCGCACACACCACCGGCAGCCGCACACACCACCAACAGCTGCACACACCACCGGCAGCCGCACACACCACCGGCAGCCGCACACACCACCGGCAGCCGCACACACCACCAACAGCCGCACACACCACCGGCAGCCGCAGAGTAGCAGTGCAGGCCCCTCAGTCCCCTCAGATTGGGTGTGTGGTGGGGTGGGGGGGGGGGGCGGGGGGTGCAGGTCAGCCCACCATTATCACATTCGATTTGAGCCTGGGAGCCTGTCGCAATCACCACCCGGGCCTCGGAAATAACAGGAAGTGAAAATTGTGCGTCGGATTGCTTTGATTAAATGGTTTGGCACCCTCCCTCCCTTCCTCCCACCACCTCCTCTTCAGGAAAGTATCTTAGAATGTTTCAGAAGGCCTCAATACCCCCCCCCCGCCCTCCCACTGGACCCCACCCCCACCCCAAAAAAACAAAAAACAAATCCCAGCTGCCAGCCACTCTCCTCCTTTCTTGCGTCTGCCTGGTTTCAGACCTCTATTACCGCCACACCCCACAATGCACTTCTTTCTTTAACGCCAGGGCGCCAGGCGGCCGCTCAAATATTCCAGCAGCCCTCTGTCAACAGACATTCATCCGCCGCAATCACAATGAAGGGGCCAGACACTCGGCCAGTAATACGGGGGGGGGTCAGGGCCAGTTTTCATACCGCCAAATATTTGACGGCGAGGTGCAGTAATTGAAGTTAGCCGAGCTTTTATTGAAAGACTCCCCCACGCACACCTTCCCTCAGTGGCAAAGCTCTAAACTTAAATCGCTGGAAATGCCATTTATTTTATCGCTTTAGAGCCAATGCGCCACAGACTCCTGCATCATGAAATAAAACAGCCCCAGTAAGTTGAGTTTTATTTTTATTTTTTATTTTATTTTATTTTTTTGCCGAACGTTATGAACCGAAGGCTTAATAATGTTCACTCCTTCGCACCCTGACTGAATTGCATCCCCATGTATTTATTTATTTTTTCGTTGTAATGCTCTCCTCCTCTGTAGGAGGTGGCGAGGTTCCTGATTCACTTTTAAGGGGGCGCTGTTTGGCCCGTCGACCTATACCGGTGTACATTCTGCTTTGATTTTTTGGGGGTTTTTTTCTTCTTTTTTTTTTGATCTGGACCGCCGCAGCGTCTCTATAAATTTCTCGGACTGTCAGACTGTCATCGCCTCTTTCTTCCCTTTTTCATTAAAGGCTCAAACGCGTGAACCGGCTGCCATTTTGAGATGCCTGTCAGTCAGAAAAAAACAAGCGGTGGATAATCGGCCGGCGATCTCTTACCTGAGCCCCCGTGGCAGCGGCGTGTTATTGAGAGAGAGGGAGAGGGGTTCCAGGACCCTGTTTTTTATTTTTATTTTATTTTATTTAACCTTTATTTATGCCAGGAGGTCATGCTGAGACCGGAGTCTCTCTCTTCTCAGAGGCCCCTCCCTTCTCAGAGGCCCCTCCCACAGGCCCACACACATTATAAGACACAAAATTAAACCGGTACAAATAAACACTAATACAATCACGTGATATTAAAACGAACACAAACGGACAACCCATTAAGGTTATGCAAAACGGCTGCGAGTTTCAGTTTTTAAGAGAACGGAGATTAGTGATTAGTAAAATTACTCCGAGGAATAAAACACTGTAATTTCGGCGATTTCGTGCAGATGCCGGAATCGCTCGTGTGCTTTCCGCCATTCCGGACTCGGCACGCGAGGTGAAGACGCTCCTCTAATTGGGCTCGACTGAGTCTGACGAATGCACCAAACATGACTTATTGATTTTTTTGTGGGGTGGGGGGTGAGGGGGTGAGGGGGGGGGGGGTTGGGGGAAGCTTTGGGGAGGCTTTGGGGAGGCTTTGGGGAGGCTTTCAGCAGCATCTGTGTCGGTCTGCGGTAATTGTCCTCCCAGCGGATTGCCGTGTAATTGGGGTGAAGATTCATTTAGCGGAAAAAAAAACGACGACAGTGGCTAACAGTCAGATTGCGAGTGATCTCTGTGAAAACATGTTTATCAGTCTGTCACAAAATTTGTTTTTGTTCGTTACTGAGGCGGCGGGAGGCCCTGCATGTTCAAATTACATCGCACTCTCTTCACTTTTGTTTTTGACAGCCTCTCAGCTTTAGTCTATTACATTTTATTTTTATTTTCATGGTGGGTGTGTGGTGAAGAGGGGTGATGTTTGGAGGTCCTTTTAGTCTCCCCAATTTAAATGAGTCGGTTATGCCACTTTAATCCCCTTCTACCCACTCAAAACCCTATTTTACTCTCTACTAGGGAGCCACAAACTAAAAGGCTGCTGTTACTTTACAAAATGGCAGGTGGTCTACATTACAGACCTGGGTTAACTCAGGCCCTGGCGCCCTCCGCTGCGGTATTTATTTGGACTGTCCTTTGTCACAGTAAACAGTGATGCATCTCCAGCCAGGGCTGACCCCCCCCCCGAGGAGGTACTGTCTCACAAAACCTGAAAACACTTTCCCTTTACCTCACTGCTGTTCATCTGGGCTGAATGACCGCAGGTGATTGCCCCCCTCAAGGCCTATTTTTGCTTGCTGGTTCAGCTCGGTTCACGGTCACCTCGGAAAACCCGTTCTCGTCTGGTTGCGCACGGGCGTTCGCGCGCCGCCGGAAATCTCCGGTCTCCTCGCGCGCTCCGATTCGCCAACGGTGACAGAGTGATGAACGGCCGGGTCCGAGGAAAAAGCAATTAAACCCCTCTTTATTTGTATTAGAGGGTGTGTAATTTGTTGTCTGAGAGAGGCGCTTGCTACGAGGTTTTAATTTGATTGCTGGCTCCAGAAGTGGTATGTGTTCAGAGCAACGCAAATCACTGGCTCGGTGGAATAAAGACACAATACTGCCATGGTTGATAGTTCATACTCGTACTAATAATAACGCCCGCAAAGCAGACTCAACTCGGTGTTATTTCCTACGTAGATTCTCGGTTGTTTCTCCAGAAAGACTAGTATTGACACAGTGGGAAAATAAATCGATTTTTTTTGCACACAGATACAACTCCGAAACATACAAAGCTAGATCCTCCGTGTATGCTGTGCATCCAGTACAAATGTGTCTACCTTTGAAGGTCTTTTGGACAGCGCTTAGACCAGGTCTTAGGCTCTCTTTAACCCTCTATCCAACACACTTTTACACTATCCTGACTGTCCAAGTACAAATCATCTGAAGGTTATTGTTTCAGGAAATCCGATCATAAACAAACTGCGTCTTTCTGACCAGTCACCTTGGAATGTTATCATTCAAATCTGCCCATGAGAGATGCAACTGGGTTGAAGGAGCAAAAGGCTCTTTGATCAGGGTAAGGTGTTAATAAACTCAGGAGGGAGAGACATTGGGGTCTCTCAGACAGGCTTGTGTATTGTTGGAGTAAATGTTGAGGACGCAGTGAACGAGTGGGTTAGCTTGTGAGCAGTAGAAAGTTTGTATTCGATTAAATTGTGTAGCTGGAACCATAGATATGCCTATAGCTGGAACTTTGTTGTTATCATAGAGGGGTTTGCTTTTTCCCACATTATCATCTGACTGTGGTGTGCGGTAGCACCCTGATGTTGGGGGGCTTTTTGGCTACATTCATTTTTCCCTCCCACTTCAAAGGCATTTTCAGTCTTTCTCTATCCTGTTCCCATCTGTAATATTAGCCTCTTGGCAGGAATGTACCTAGAGATAGGCTCTCCTGTATCACGATGGCAGCTGCAGGTCATGTGACCCGACAGTGCTCTCTGTAGAGCATTTTAAAGCATTAGCCAATCATTTCTGTTTCAATGGGCTGCTGTTCGCTACTGTGGTAGAGCTTCGCTGCCTCGTTTCTGCTTCGATTCGACAGCTGTGTACTGAAAGGCGGAAGGAGGGGGAAGAGAAGGCCTTAGATGGAGGAAACCCGGTGAAATATTTCTTTCACCCCTGTATTTATCCCAAAAGTATGTGCTGCTTTGCTGCCGTTGATCTGAAGAGAAGCAGCTGTAGTGTATCCGTGTGGTTCTCAGGCAGCTGTGCTGCAGCGACTGGAAGCTAGGCGGGGGGTTCAGCTCGGATGCTGCTCGGACGGGAGAACTTCTAGGAAAAAAAACAGTTTGCTGGTGAAAGTAGAGCTACTTGGGTCACTGTCGCATTGCAGTGATGGGGACACTGTGCTGTAGGAGACTACCCCCCCCTCCCATATTTTAGGTGAAACCTTGCACCAAGGTTCTGACTCTCAGGCTGTGTCCGAATCAGAGCCCATCTACCGTTCAGTTTGCTGTGTACTAGCATACTGTATACTGCTTACTGCATACTGTTGAGTGACATGCAGTGTACAAAAAGTATCCTCCATACTATTATCAGCGACCCAGAAATAGGTGTATTCATCCGCGGATACTAAGAACACTCAATTTTCAGAATTGCTGCGTAATTAACAGCTTTTAAAATAAAAAAAAGTATACTCAACTGGCATACTCAATAGTAGGCAAGTGCGCTGAACTTCCTTGATGCCTTGTGATGTGATGTGATTGTTGCATTGTGTCGGGATCGTCATATTGTGCGTACATAACAGGCTAAACATTGGTGGTGGTAGAGGTGAGTTTCCCCCTCGTCACTGTAAGCGCTTTGAGTGTCATGAAAGGCGCTATATAAATGCAAGGTATTATTATTATTATTATTATTATTATCTTATAGCACTACAATAATAGCAATAATAATAATATTCATCATGATCATCATCATTGTTATTATTGGATTGTTATGGCAGCATGTTGAAATATATGCACACCCACAGTACACATTAATACAGGGTATATGTTTAATAATAATTTAATATGTAAAACATTAACCCTTAAATTGAAAGGCTACCATTATTAGACATAATTGGCAGGCGGTCTACAGGACTGTGTTCCTTAAGGCCTCATAGCCCATATTCACTTCTAGTCTAACCGTCTTTCATGTAGTTTTCATCGTAAACCTCTGATGTGCTGTTGCCAGTGTTGTCATTTACATGCAAATGAGATTTTGTTGCTTTCTTGTTGTGACTTTTCCATATGGCAACTCAAAGATAAAAGAGATATATGAAGATAGAGACTTCTGTTGCGGGAGGATTCTTTGATACGCTGCCAGTTTCGAAAATGTAATTTAATCTGGCACCTACGCAATTTCGCCTTGTTCAGTGTTGACAAATTTAGGCAGTTGTTGAGAGCCGGGCGTCTGCCGAGGCTTTGATATTTGGCCATTAGAGTCAGAAATGTGGCACTCCAGATTGCCTCACTCCTCATGTGCTTAATTCTACTCTATTCCATTTTTTTTTGGGAAGATTTGATGTCCGGCGATTTAAAGGTGGATTTTATACAACATCAGCAAACAGCTAATTTCACGAATGAAACTACTTATTATTAAAAGAGCATTCTTTTTTCGTCAGGATAAGAACTCTATCTTTGGGATATAGTTTGGGAATTAAATTTTGTGCCATTCAGCTTACGTAAACAATACAAAACGGAACAAAACCACAACGACCAGCATGCATATCAGTAAAGCTGTGAAAAAGACATCCCAATCCTTTCAGGAGAATAAAAACAGAGACTTTATTTAAGAGACTCGTATATTAATAACCTTATAGAACAGGTGTACAACCCTGGTTCCGGGGAGCCACAGGTTCTGCTGGTTTTCTGTGTTACTCTCCTCTTGATTAATTAATTAGAGCAGCTGATTACACAGTTACCTCACTTCACCTGGTTACTTGGGTCTCAACTGGGTGCTGATTTTACAGTGAAAACGGAAACCAGCATAGCTTCTGGCTCTCCACTATCAGGGTTTTTTGACCCCTGTTATAGAAGATGACGCAAATCTTGCCAGTAGGGGGCGGTAGTGTACACCCTGATGCCAGATACCAGCCATTGAGAGGGTTGTGCGGGGTCAGAAATTATAAGCTTTACCTCCGTGCATGTCCACTCCTTTTATATGTCCGGGTCACTTTCCTGTGTTTACCCCACTGTTTCAGTTACCACAAAACTCATGATGTCATGGTGTATATTTACCTTAAATTTGCTACGTAACAGGACAAAGCCAATTGCCGTTTGTGAATAGAATATATTATTTAAGCATGAGCATAAGATTAAGCTCATGCATTGGATAAATGCGCATTAGACACACCTTAATTAGGATTCACTATCTGAGGTTCTGTGCCTGGTAACCCCAAAGGTAAAGGCTCCTGTCCCAGGTGAGGTTTGGTCATTGTGTCCTTGAACAAGGTACCTGACAGGAATCGAGTGCAGTAAATATCCGTCTGTATGAATGGATAAATGTGTAAATGTGTTGAGCTATTTAAGCAGACGGAGAAAGAGTAGAGAGTCCGCTGAACAAATAGATAATGTGATGTCGCGGTAAATCACGGTTCCTGGGCTCCATTTCTTTGGACTGATGCTAATCCCTTTCTGAAGGTCAGTCCAAAGCTTCAATAAGAATGATTATCATTTTCTATTTATTCATTCATATTTATGAATTTCAAATTGCCTCCCCCGTAACACTGCAATAGGCCGTTTGTGCGTGTGTGTGTGTGTGTGTGTGCGTGTTGTGAAGGAATGTTTCATTATTAATGGGTTTGGCTTGGGGGAAAATCTCAGATCACTCCTGGGATCAACACCTCTCTGGCTATTTCAGATTAAATCAGCTGTGCCTTGTTTTATTTTCTCTGCTGGGAGGAAAACAGTCATAAATATTTATGTAATGACCATAAGAGTAATACTGTTTCTGTGGCACTCAGTAGCTGACCATGTGATGTGAACGCTGAGTAGCTGACCATTACATGCTTAATTAACCATTAATAGCTGTGTTATAAATGATTTACAAATACATTATTGATCTTTAGTCAAACTTTTACAAATAATACTGAGTGTTTCAGAAAATCAATTCAATTACTCTATTTATCGTTGAGATGGGAATCCATACAACGTAGCGACACTATATTGTAAGAGGTCTTGTTTAGAGGTTAGTCAATCTTGGTGTTGTGCTTACCTGCTTTAAAACACAAATATTAGCATGTTTTGACGTTGGAGGTGAAATATATTAGTTCATAAGTAAACGTTATTCAAATACAGCCCTCGGAAGAATCTGTGGAATCTATGAAGGACATTTGAAATAGTAATTCAATTGAGGCAACATAATAAATAGACCTTGATATTTATTTATTTATTTATTTTATTTTATTAATGAAGGAGGGGTACCAATCTGTGGCTGAGACATTGTCTGAGATTGTCTCCTACCAGCAAAAAACAGAAGCGAGAGAGAGAGAGAGAAAGAGAGAGAGAGAGAGAGAAAGAGAGAGGACACTATTAAGAGAGAGACAGAGAGAGAGGACACTATTAAAAAACCTAATGGTGTGACTCACAGGGAATGCTTTCCCATTCATTTACTCACTTAAGCACATTCGCCCCGCTCGCATTTTACACAGCCTGCCCGCCATCCGTCAACTGCCAAAATTCAAATGTTCAAAATGAAGGTGGGAAGGTGATGGATGTGCCATTCTGTGTGTATGGGTGGGTGGGTGGGGGGGAGGGTTAGCACAGCGATGCGAGGTATACACGCACCTGGTGAAGGAATCTTCTGCGGTGGGCTTGGGGCGTGCCCAGGTGGGGTAAAAGGACCGTGATGATGATGATGATGATGATGATGATGCCCTTTGGAATGGAAGATCTCATCCTCACTCCGCTCCCTGTAATTAACCTCAGCGTATCTCAACAGAACAGCCTCGGGTATCTGTACCACTTTTTTTTTTTTTTAAATAAGAAAGTGCAGGTGTGTTCACGGGCACCGTTGAGGGGACGTCACAGTAAATCAAATTAGACATCAAATGACTGTAATAAAGTTCTCTGATTAAGGCGTCTGAAGCAGAATCCTGTCGTCGTTTCTTGGTGCTCCACTGAAATGCTGAGATATCGTCAAGAGAGGCCCGCTGAATTGGCGGTAAAAGTTAAGGCCATTGCGTGTGGTCTGCATAACACCTCCAGTACAATACAATACAATACAATTATATGGCAGACGCTTTTATCCAAAGCGACGTACAATGAGTGCATATTGAAGGTCATTGACGCGACTACAAAGCAGGTCTGACAAAGCACAACTTTCACAGTAGTTTCTTATTTGCTATATCCACAAGATGGTCATTTCTTGTCTGATCACATAATGCTTAGGATGGCAATTACACCAAAGATTAAGGGGGGGGGGGGGGCGGGGTGGTGCAATTCTGGTGCAATATGTGTACTCTATGGTCTCCATGATGAGCTCGGCCCTATTCCTTGTAGCTGGCTAACTGAGTTAGCCAGTAAAAGTTAGCCAGTAAAACCCGGAACAGTGTTTTTGTTCATATGCTTCATATGCGGGGGGTGTCTGGGTTTTTACTCGTTACACTTAGCCAGCTAACTCAGTTAAGTCAGTTTACCAGGAATACAAACATTCAATGCGTGAGTTTACAAAAAAAAAAATAGAGAATGAAGAAACAAGGTGTTGGTTTGACCTTGATAAAATTTTCAGTCAGTTCCCAGTTAAATCAGCTTGACACATAAAAAAGACAATAAACAGTGGAGGGGGGGAAAGACATTGCACAATCCTTCCTGTGTATGACTACATTATTATTATTACTTTAAACATTATTCCCTACTTGAGCAGATGCTGTGATGTGTCACTCTTGTGTTGCCCTTCACTGCACTTCAAGCCAAGATAAACGCGAGTGGACCTGCCTCACAGGTCAGCGCTAATAGCTAAGTGACGAACCATTTGGAGCGTACCATTATCAACCTCAACTGTCAGACTGTGTCAGACTGCTGGGCATCATTTTATTTTCCTATTTATTCTTTAAGGCGTGAATCCCAATGACTGTGGGAGGAACAATAGTCTAATTTCACACCTCAACCCCCGACACGTTGTGACTGGATACATTCCGGAAACTAAACTGGAGTTAATCGTGACCTTTAGTAACACCCTTCATCATCGCCGTGTCTACAGCGGAGACGGTTGCCAGGGCGCCTGTGTTTACTCAGAGTGGCCGCCAAGTGTGAAGGTCGTCCTGATTTTATTTTCTGCCCGGGAAACAACAGCACGGCCCCCGTGGTGCACTGATAGCCGGGCGGCCATGTTTTTCACAGTCCGGGCGTGAGCATGTGATCCAGGGCAATGGGATTTTAGGAAGATCTCGTTATTCGGGACAATGGTGTTTATGGGGACCTTGTTGCTTGGTGCAGTGAGATTTACCGGGTGTTTTTTATTTTTGGATCAGCGCTTATGGGGATTTCAGGTTTTGTGATGGGTGTTGTTGTGTGAAGGCTGTAAGGATTACATTACATGGGTCTTTTCAGGCGACTATGGGGCCCTTGATATTAGGGGCAGTGGAGTTTATGGGGACTTTGTGAGGACAGTGGAGTTTTATGATGACAGTGTTGTTGTGTGATGCAGTGAGGATTACATTGCATTGCTGTTTTTGGACAGTGGGGTTCATGGGGACCTTGCTGTTTGAGGTGGTGGAGTATCTAGGGACGCTTGTAAAGCAGGCCACTAGGGTTTACGGGGACATTGTTATTCAGGGCACTGCAGGTTGCGTTGTTCTTGCTATTAGGGTGAGTGGGGTGCAGAGAGTCATTGTTATTCAGGGCAGCTGGGTTAATGGGGACCTTGTTGTTCGGGACAGTGGGGGTCACTGGGTTTTACGGGGTTCTTGTTAATCAGAGCAGTGGGGTTTGTGGGGTGCCTTGTTCGTTCGGGCAGCGGGGTTTACGGGGGCCTTGTTTTTTAGGGTTCCCCTCACAGGGCCACGCAGCCATGTCACCTCTGCCAGCCTGGCCATATGTTTCCCAGACTCGTGCAGGACTGAAGGCCATAAATATTCAAAACCTTGGCTGTTGTCACATGCCTCTTCCACCGCAGCCCCTCCCCAACACACACACACACACGCACACGCACACGCACACGCACACGCGCACACACACACACACACACACACACTTTACCCCACTCAAGGAAGGGTCAAGGAGACACCTACAGCTGTCCAGCTCTAACTCTCTGGGTCTTGAGGGCATCACCTATTACCTGGCAGGACTCGGAGAGAAGCTGTCTACTGCTGTCTGATTTTAGATTTGTATTATGTTCCAGGTCTAATCATTTTTATATTGTAATTCTATCTTTCTTCTTCTTTTTCTTTTTTTTGTGACAGATTATCAGAACAAAACGTCTTTATCACTTGATCGAAACATTTATATCAAGTCTGTCTTTCGTCATAGTCTCTTGTCCTCTTCTAACCTACCTAACTACCCTACCAGTCTCTAAACAAAATTATTCTATTATTCTATACTAAATTAACTACCCTACCAGTCTCTAAACAAAATTATTCAGTCATTCTATACTGAATTACTCTAACCTATTCTATACCATTTTTTTAAGAGACAAAAATATTTGTTACGTCTAAACATTTATGTATGTTAAAATATTTATTTTATTTATTAATCTTTTTATATATTTACCTCTTCCTGTTTTAAAAAAATTAAATGCATAAAAAAACTAATAGTTTTTCCATTTCCTTTTTTTCTCCTTTTTCTTAATTATTCTTATGCTTATTATTATTCAGAGTTGTGAGTGTGTGCATATTGGCGGTGGGTCATCGTACCCTGTGCCTTGATGCCAGAAGCAGTCCGTTTTGACAACGTCAGTGTGGATTACATCCCCACAAAGACATGGAAAAGCAAAAAATCCTTGTGTTTGTGGGATATAATGGGAAAACAAGGCGGACGAGGGGAAGGTATTAAGGTTTCCCTGCCAAATACGCAGGATACAATTCCCGTTCCTTCTTTAATCTCGCGTCTACGGGCTGCGGATTTTGAACCTGTGTGTTCCCGCATATTTTATACACCTTGGTATTAAGCTAATAGATTCGCAACGAATCGCAGTCCGTCCCTCTGGGGACCGGCCCTTCGTGGCGGTTTGACAGTGCAGGTAGGGCCTGCTTTAATTAAAATGCTCTCTCTCTCCCGTCTCCGCCTTTCACGAGCCCCGCTTCTGCGTGCACGTGCCACGGAGAGATAGCCTGGGGACGGCGAGCCGCTGTCACCGACGACGACGGCGATGCCGAGGAGGAATGCCGCCTCTCGTCACAGAGTGCGGGTTAAGGGAGCTATAGTTTTCACGTGTCGTTTATTTATAATCAGCGAAGAAGGAGAGGTTTTTCCCCCCCTTGATGATGTGCTATCAGACTGGTTGAGGTACCACCCATTTGTTTTTTCTAAGCGGGAATCCATGGCCGTGTTTACTCAAGGAAATCTTTCAGATTGTGTGTGTTCACACACCAAAAAGAAAGAAGTAAAAAAAAAAAAACCCGGCTGCTGGAGAAAGCAATTAACTCCAGCCGTTGGTTTTACCCATCGCTGAGCTTGTCGTAAGACGGCTCCGGCTCGGCGAGTCTCTTCCTCGACGAGCAAAGCATCGCATCCAAGCAAAGGCTCTTTGAACAAGGTGATTCTTTTCTAATTGCTGTTGTTGCAATTCATGACACCCCCATTATCTTCTAAGGAGAGCGCTCTCATGCGGAGCGGACTGTCGGCCGCGATGGGCTGTCGGGCAGATCAAGCCGGAATCAGTGACAGCCAGGACGGGGAAAGGTGGAGACCCCCCTCCGCCCCCCCAACCCCCCTCCGCCCGAAACAGAGGCCCTGCTCTGGAGCTGGGGTGTAGACGGAGGAGCAGGGGGCAGAATCAACGGGTGGGGGGGTAGGAAATAATCGTTAATCGTAAAGCGAGGCGCAGAGCAATCAGCCGGCCTGTTGTTTCGCGGCTCTGCACCAGGGCCATCGAACAAACACAACGGCAATTTTTTCCCCCACACTTTAGTGTCGCCCTTTCAAGCGCAATTGAATATGAATAAAACACGAGAGTCCTGGGAGTGGGGTGGGGGAGGTTTTAAAAAAACCCTGTAGAATTTGATATTTTTATTGATTTTGGCCACTTTTGTGGAAAGGGCCTGTGCTGTCACTCACTCGCGTGACTGGCATGGCAGGATCCCATAGCGGCTTTCTGATCTGGCGGGATTACCGCGCCCGGGTCAAATATTACAACGCAGCACATTGACGCAATTTGACTGTGAACGTTCGCATAGTTTTTGACTGCTCATCTCCCAGGTTAGCCTTGTACTTGTGCAATGCTAACGTGCTAATGCCATGTAGGTGACAAAAATAGCATAAGACCTTCTTTTATACATAATTCTAGTGTCTCACTCAAACATAACCGCACATCCTATAGTGGACATTCATGTGCATTTTATACATATAACGTTGATCACAAGGCTTTTCTTTTTGTTTGTTTTTTTGCCAAATCCATGATAAATCCAGCTAATATTATCCAGCTTCTCAACATGTAATTATTATTCTCTTAACAGAACTGGCAGTGCCAGCCTCCTCCTTTATAACAATTAGGAGTTATTTAGTACAGTTATTAGCAATTACACATCATTATTAATCTTGGACTAAACACCAACAGCATATTTTAATTATGCATATAGTTCAGCTATTAATACTTTATGGACCTTTTATGGCCAGATAATATTCTGAAGAATTTTTTGAAGCATATATTTTCAGACACTGACGGCGGTAATTAATTGATCCCCTGGGTAAATGTCTGTGACACGGGAAGTCATTACCCGCGCAGTCATGCTTACCCCCGAAATCTGCTCTGGTGATTGACGCGGAGACGAGGAACGTGATTGGACCGCCGCCGGCGTGGCGCTGACTTGGGTTCCGCCCTACAAGACCCCAAGGCCATGAGTCATTATCGTTCTATTGCTGAAAGCGTCTTTAGAAAGCCCATCTCTCTGCCCTTCGTTCCCTAATGCATCCATTCCTGTTCCTCCCCTTTGCACTGAAAAGATCATTCAGCTCGCACGCGTTTTAACGTTTATTTTGGGGTTCTGAATGGCTTTCTGCCTGTTTACTGCCCGCATGCTTAGGAAGCTATATCTGTCTAATACCACACACACACACATACATGCACACACACACGTACACACACACTCTCACACATGCACATACACTCACGCTCACACACACACGTGCACACATATGCATGTGTGCACACACCCATACACACATTCACATATGCGCACACACTCACTGTGCGCTCGCACACACACACACACACACACACACACACACACACACACACACACACACACACACACACACACATTCTGTCTTGATTTATGCTACAGGGAGGGTTGGCAGACACCCTCTGCTGCCCAAGGCTGTTCCCAATGTTCACCCAGATGAGTCGACAGAGAGGCTCTCAGTCACTTTGCAGTGGTGAGCAGTGTACGCCAAACAAAAGCGAGATTCATCTTTGCTGGGAGTCTGCCCTTCTCTCTTTTAATCCAGTCATTAAAGGACTCACGCACGTAATTACGTGTCATCCAGTACTGAGTAACGGATTACGCCAATCTCTTTCTCCATTTAATCACCGGACATCGTCTCGTCCGCCTTCCTGAGATCAGACGGAAGGATGCTTCCTTCATCTGCTTTTTGTGAAATGTGTTAATCAAGCCTCTGTTGAGCACGGTTTTCACAACTGTCCGGACGGCTTCAGGTGTAGCCTACTGGTGCGCCTTTGTCACGCCCGTGTGTGTGTCTGACCAATGGCGTGCCTCCATTATTCTCACTCAACCAATCAGCTCTGAAGGCTTTGCAGTCACGTGAACTTAACGCGCAGTTAAGCCTTTGGCTTATTCATCATTTATTCCCTTTTAAAGAAGAGCTTTTGCCTCGACTACATTCGGATTCTCACGGGACAGCGCAATCCCTGCATGTTTTAAAATATTCAAATATTATTGTTTTAATAGTGGGCATTACGGATTAAACATCTGTTACGCATGTCTCTTTTTGGCAAAAAAATATTGTGCAACAACTTAAGTCCCTGCTCTCCCGTTGTTTTCGGTTACGCCATCGATTTGTGTGCCACATCAGTGCTTTAAAATGTGATAAGAGCCCAGCAGCCATGGATCCAGGTGCATTTGGAGGCACTTATAGACTTAGAACACAACTAGTGCTCGTTTCATACAGTACGTCAGAGGCTAAAATCACACGCACACGCACACGCACACGCGCACACACACAGTATTAACCCCCTCTTAAATGTATAGGAGTTGCCTTATAATCATTTATTTGAAAATTGATTGTGAGCACATTAAGCTGTATGTGGAGGGGAATGTGTGATATTTTTAAAGGTCACACCCCCCCCCCCCCCCCTTTGAGTCATCAGTACTGAATGAGCCCAATCTTTTATTCATATTTCATAGGAAAGAGAAGGGGACCCAGTGACCTCTGACCTCGCTCTGAAACACGCCGCTGGAAGGTCCCCTTCGTAAAAGTTACCCGGCGCTCGCCACCGCACTAGAAGGGTCTTCGCAATGGATTCCTCTGTAACTTGACTCGTCTGTCCCACTTTTAGGAACGGACTGCTGTTCATATGTTAGACACAAGAGGACCAAGCAAGGCCCCCAGACTCTGTCTCAATTGCACTTTAAGTGCCCCCCCCCCCCCCCCAAGGGAGGATTTTTTGAGGAATACCCCCCCCCCCCCCCACACCAGCCTTTAAATTCAGTTTGCAACATGCCAGTGCAGGATGGGGATTTCTGTGTACTGTGTGGGCCGGTATGTCTTGCATTAAGATGCCACATAGAATGTGAAGAGTCTAAATCACCCACCAATAGTGTCATGCTTCATGTACAATGTATTTCATTGCCGGCCCACGGTGTTCGGTTCCACACGATGGTCGATTGTCCATTATTTCTTTGCCTCTGGGACATCCGTTTGCCCTTTGCGAGTTCCGCCCCAAAATATCGAGCAATTGGCACAATTTGATAACATGAAATTTGACCTTTAATTTATTTGTGACATTTTTTCCATTCATGCTTCGCAGGTTTTCTCTACCAAAAAAAATAAATAAATAAAAAAAATAAAAAAAGGGGGGCGGAGGGGGGGGGGCGTTCACGTTGCCTGAAATGAGCTCAGTAAATCTTTTGGAAATCCACCTGGGATTACAGGTCGGCTACATTTCAGTGCTTTATGGGTACTTCAGAATGGAGTGAGACGGAGTCTGTCTTCCGCGCTGAACCCAGGAGACCTTTTCGGGCGGCTTCCCCCCTTTTCCCCTCTTCCTCTGCGGAGAATGGCGTCCCAAACCCCCGCCGCCCCCCATCGCTGTCCACCCAGGCTCTCAATGAGGCCCATTCACTCAGCCTCAGTCTGCTCGGGTGTTTTCTGCGCTGTAAAACGCACATTAGGCTCTTAAGAATCACTCAGAGAGCAAAGTGCTGATAATAACCTAAAAATGATTGAGAGGGAACAACTCAAAACAAATATAAACACGTCCCTAGTTTTAGAATCGGCTGAAAGCTTGTTTCAATTTAGTTAGGCAAAATGTATCCAATGCGCAATGTTTTTGTTGGGGTTTTTTTTGCATTACGTTTGGGCAGTGGGTAAGTGGATGAGGTGAACGCATGAAGGCTATGCTTTTCACACTTAAGTTATACAGTAGTCATCATTCAGCTATTGTAGGTAATAGCGCATTTTGTTCAACGTGTCTGTATTTGAAGTGCGGATTATTCATACATACCTGAAGTGTGTGAAGATTTGGTGCATCGGCCACGGCCAATGTTTGCCGTTTGCTTACTGAAATGCCTCCTTACAGCACCACCTATTTGTTCAGTCCTGGAGGTCAAATAACTTGACGGTCATCTCAGACAGTATATGCAGTTCTGTGACCGTGGAATGAAGTTACGTTACATTACAGGCGTGTAGCAGATGCTCTTATCCAGAGCGACGTACACAACCTTTTCTTTTTAAAGCATTTTTACATAGTATCCATTTATACAGCGGGAAATACAGTATACTGAAGCAATTCAGGTTAAGCACCTTGCTCAAGGGTACAATGGCAGTGTCCTACCTGTGTCGAACCTGCAGACTTTGGGTTTACAAGCCCAGTTCCCTAACCATTATACTACACTGCCGCCACTGTTGTCAATATGGCGTATGTCTCCATCACTACCCATAGCTACGACTGTAGTACTGTATGAAATAATTCCTTCAGATTGAGGGCTTAAACATGAAGCAGACTTTCCTATCAGGAAACTATATATATATAGGGAGAAGACTCAGTGCTGTTTTATTTGCAAAGGGAGGTTGTGCAAAGTATTAAATGCAGGGGTGCCAATAATTGTTTTGTTAAAAATAAAAAAAAATTCTCAGAATAAATTTACTTCAATTAAAGGTTGGATTTTTCTCATTTTTTCAGTGTGAAGCTAATTCACCAAACGGTGAATAATTATAACCGTTTTTACTCGTATTTACCAGGGGTGTGAATAATTGTGGCGGGCGCTGTATATAGTTTCCTCTAAGGACAGCGCAAATACTGATATTCAAAGAAGTATGAAATTGTTATTGTGCAATAACACATTCTTGTCCTGCTTACAGGAAAATTGATATTCATGCCTGTAATAGAAGAAGAAGAATGCACTGGAGGAAGGTCGTCATTCCCCCCCCATATACGAGTCACTCCTCCAAGTGTGTTTACGTGCTAGAGCACCGTGTCAAAGAAAATGGAGCTCTTATTTATAATTGGCACATCTTCAAAGGGACCGTTTTTTTGTGCCGCCTTCTCGCCGGCTTGGTTGGAGGGAAAGCGAGGTGGTGAAACGGTCGCGGCGCCGTTATCGGTACATGATTATACGCCGAATTACCGTAGAAACGCGTACTCGCCAACCCGCGTGCGAGAGAGACGAGGGAAAGGAAATCTATACATCTGTCTAAATATCAACTTCTGCCTTCTCCTCCTAATGCAGTGGAAGAGCCTGCAGCGGAGAGAGAGCATTTGCTCATGCATTTAAATAGGAATATTATTATAATGACGAATATAAGCTCTATTTTCACTTCGGGTGGGTGGGCGTGTGATCAATCTGTCTTCACTAACTGTTCTTTTTTTTTTTTTTTTTACTGTGAATATTAGTCCTTAATTGGACTGACAGCGGTGAGGGCTCCATTGAAGAGGCAAGCTGAAACATTTGACCCCGGTGCCTGGTCTTGACAAGGGGGCGCCAAAAGAATTTATCGTCGAAATTTATCTTTCAGCGAAAACCCCCCTCGGCGCACATATAGACGAGAATTTATGGGAAGTCGCCCCGCGATGACAAGTCAAGAATCGCAATGCTGTTTTCTCCCGTTTAATTTAATTTATTATTTTTTCCTCCACGCAACGTTATTTGTGAAGGCATTTTATTTTGTTATTTTTTATTAACAATTTATTTTTTAAAATTTTTTTAAGCACTTGACTCGAGCAGTCCGGCACATCGATATCGGGCCCGTCTGACTGAGCGATGTATATGACACTAGAGCGGTCCTCTAGGACCTGCCTTAATTAACAATAACAGCAAGGCCAACCAGGGGACTCTACAGGCAATTAGCAGTCAGTGGGAGAAATGAATGGCACTGTGAATAGATTCTCCGTAAACAGCTTTTTTTTCCTTGCCATTTTCTGCAAAGTCCCAATGGACACCAAAGCAATAATGGGCGAACGCTGTTGGAGATGTACCTCTTTGCTTTCCTGTGCTTGGAGTTAATGAGCAAGGTCACGATTGTCTGTGCCTTGTAATGTCTCTTTGGGTAAATTGCCCAAAATATATATATATATATATATATATATATATTTTTTTAACATTTATTTGTAAAACGTGGCACGGTGGGGCAGTGGATAACACTGTCGCATCACAGTAAGAAAGTTCTGGGTTCGAGGCCCGGCCAGGGGCCTTTCTGGGTGGAGATTGCTTGTTCTCCTCGTGTCTGCGTAGGTTTCCTCTGGGTACTCCGGTTTCCTCCCATAATACAAAGACATGCAGGTTAGGCTCATTGGAGACTCTAAATTGCCAATAGGTATGAGTGTGTGAGTGAATGGTGTGTGTGCCCTGTGATCGATTGGCGACCTGTCCGGGATTCCTGCCTGCCTCTCACCCAATGCATGCTGGGATAGGCTCCAGCCCCCACCATGACCCTGACCAGGAATAAGCGGGTTAGATAATGGATGGATGGATGGATGGATGTTAAAACATGTTAGAATCAGGGTGCGGTACAGGAGTTAAACCACAGAGAGGCCTGTGATTGGTCAAGCTAGCGTACCGTCATACCCATCACAGTTCAGTCTCCCCCACACACGTTTCCTGTCACATTTTCACTCCCAGCTTTCTAAGTTTAAATTTTTTAAAATAATTTGCAAACGTTAAATGAGACGTACAAATCACATAAACGGAAATACGGAAGAATGCAGAAATACCACTGGAAACGCCGCAGGAAAATATCCCTATCATCCAATAGTCCCGATCATCCAATAGTCCCGATCATCCAATAGTCCCTATCATCCAATAGTCCCTATCATCCAATAGTCCCGATCATCCAATAGTCCCTATCATGCAATAGTCCCGATCATCCAATAGTCCCCGATCATCCAATAGTCCCCTATCATCCAATAGTCCCTATCATCCAAGGGGACAATTCTTTTTTTTTTCAACTTCCCAGAACCGGCAATTTCCTGTGTGGGATTGCGAAGCGCGGGAGAGAGTTTTGCACTGACGTGCTGCAGGTGGCTAATAGCGGCGTTTGTCAGCCGGGTTCGCAGGGAGGGAGCGCCACTTCCAGATGCACGAGGACGCGCGTTCAAACCGCCGCGCTCTTTTGCGAAACGCACAAATCAAGCCGTAGCTTTACAATTAATCCCAATGATGCGTTCCGTAGTGTGGCCCCTGAATGAACTTTCAGACGGCAGGTGGCAGGGGGCGGGGAGAAGCCGCTCTCACCCAGCTGTAATTACACCACTTGATATGATGATATAAATATACTTATTCTTTTTTTTAAATAGAATTTTTGACAATATTATCTCTGTCACATCTTATTTTTTTGCAGCGAAAGAGTGTAATTGTTATGTAACAAAAAATACATTATTCGTTTTTTTTTATACAGACTAGATTCCATGTTTTTCTGCAGTTGCACGTGTTGTTTCCGCTTCAATGAGCAACTTCATAGTTTAGCATCTGAGTAATAAGCATTTGATGCATAAACAGACTGTGGGGGGTGTGCTATGGCACGGTTATTGCAGTGGGAATTGGGCATCTGCGGTTTTTGGATGGAAAATCGGCCATGAAATCCATTATCGCCATCGCCGGCCTTCCTAGCCAACACACCTACCGCAAGCTCTCCCCGTGCCCGTTCATTTTTATTTCTTATGCAAATGTCAATGTTGTTTTACAGTCCTGTTATTGGATCGTCTGCGATAGCTCCCCTGCTGTCTTTCTCTATCCGGTTTCTGGCACCGCTGTCTGTTCTGCATGAATGGTGTGAGCTTTTGTGCCACACTCTCTCACGCCACCACCATTGCGGCAGAAACGTTTAATATAAACGCCACCGCCGTTTTCAGCGCAGTTTGCCAATGCTGAACGGCATCAGGCAATACAGGACGTCTTTAAGAAGAAGAGCTGGGGGAAAAAAAAAGAAAAACGTTGAAATGGCACGCTCCGCGGACGAGCAGATGTTGCGGGGCTATTTCCGGACATCTGGCTTTGTGTCCAATTACTGGTGCGGTTTCCCTGCTGCTTGTGCTTATCTGTGAGCGCTTATTGCTGCCTTGTGGTTTGCCTTTACTGTCGTCTGCTCTGTATCAGCCCCGCAGAGAAATGACCAGACTTTTTTCTTCTTCTTTTTTTTAAGGTAGATACCTTAATGCACCAAAGGTGGCAAGAGACTGCATGACAGGACCAGTAACTTTCACTGGTTAACCACCAAAAGATCTGAGGATGAACGCATGCAGGGAGAAAATATTACAGAAATGAGGCATCAATTACAGGAACAATATGTGATTATATTACATCACTGGCATTGTTAGCAGACCCTCTTATGTGGAGGAACTTACAAAAATGTAGCATTCTTTCCATAGTATCTCTTATAAATAGATATCCAGCTTTATAAATATAGTATTTTATAAAGCTAGATATATTGAAGGAATGCTGGGTTAACTACTTTGCTAAACAACAGCAGGTCTCTTACCTGGGGAATCGAACCTACAATCTTTGGGGTGCAGGCCCGGTTCCTTCCCCATTATACTGCAATGCCACCCCAATGCCACCCCTATGCCACCCTATGTGATATCTAGGAGTATGGCAGTATACTGAGAGAGGAAGCATATTATGAACTCAGTTAGCACTGCATGCACGTGTCATCGTTTTCGGGAATGCGTTAATCTGTTAAATTAATGCATTAATTCACACCCAATCCACATCAGATTAATAGTGGAGAGATGAGCCTAATCGGCAGTGTTTTTAGGCGTGCGTCACACTGCAGTGCCTGTTTTGATAGGGTCAGCGTGTGCAGCTCTAATGGGACGTGTGGAAAGGGGAGGCCTCCAGGATGTGACGTGATTGAGTGTAAACGGGTTAAGGACAGGTCAGGCTGGTTTCATACCCCCCTGTTTTGGGATCGTACCACAGCGTTGTCACGGGTGACAGCAGGGGGTATGGCACAAGCGGAAGAGGAGTGCTTAATCACCCGAGTCACTCTTGAGGGCTCTGTGATACACCCATGGGCTGGTCTATCATGGGCTCCTGCTCTTTAATGTAGCTGTGGTAGGGCTAACACAGTTAGCATGTGCAGTGTACCTCTGTCTGTAATGTAGCTGTGTTAGCCCCAACACAGTTAGCATGTGCAGTGTACCTCTGTCTCTAATGTAGCTGTGGTGGGGCTAACACAGTTAGCATGTGCAGTGTACCTCTGTCTGTAATGTAGCTGTGGTGGGGGCTAACACAGTTAGCGGTGTGCAGTGTACCTCTGTCTCTAATGTAGCTGTGGTGGGGCTAACACAGTTAGCATGTGCAGTGTACCTCTGTCTCTAATGTAGCTGTGGTGGGGCTAACACAGTTAGCATGTGCAGTGTACCTCTGTCTCTAATGTAGCTGTGGTAGGGCTAACACAATTAGCATTCCCAAAGAGAATCAGCATGTGACTGTGCCATTAAGTTTATCTGGAGGTGCTAAAATCGCAAGTCTCGCGGGGAAAAGCCAGACCCAAATGTTTATTCTCACCTAGTCTATATTCAACGCTGGTTAGTCACACAGTGTCCCTGTTGAGTTTGTATTGTGGAATCTATGGAAGACGCTATAAACCCGTAGGCTGCAGCAAGAAAAAGAAAGTACGTTCACCTTCTAGATTTTTTCCTTCCAGGTACACGCCCAGGGCACGCAGCACTCTGGCACCCCGTAGCCAGGTATGGGATTAGAACAGTGAACCTGTGCAAGTAGGCCAGGAAAGACCAAGGATTGCACCTCAAAATAAAATGCAGTCAAGATGACTAGACTAAGGACAAGAAATTCTACATGGAACATGCTGGAAAAAATGGAGGAATTAAGGATGAACGGCCTGTAAGAATTGTCTATTACAGGGGTAGGCAATCCTGGTTCCTGGTGTGTCGGTGACGTTTTCTGGTTTTTGTTCCATCTGAGCTTGATCACAAGAGTCTGATGGATGATTAAAAGTCTGAGCCTGAATATTCTGTATCGTTAAATGGCAAGTGCTTCCATCACATGTTTGCCTGCAATCATTACACCTGATTAATTAAAATGAATCCAGTTTGTGTAGTTATAGATTTTGGATGGAGCAAAAACCAGGACCGTTTCCGCCACTCCACCCCTGAAGGAGTTGGGAGCCCCATCCCTCCCCCTTAGTTGAGACTGCAGAATATGTAGGTGGGACAGGGTGCATGTAAACACACCTGGTCTAGTTAATAGGCTCCCCGCATAAGCTCTGAAGGGTAATGACGGAATGCTCACCTGCTGATGTAGCAGAATACAGCAGCAACAGAGTGTCCTCTAAAAAGGTGACATCAGCCCGTAGGGCGAGAGCAAGAGTGTGATTGAGTTGGTTCACTCAGGAAAAGTACCTGTGTCTTTAGCTTGGCTAGCTAGTTGTGTCTGTTGGTGTGCTGCTGCTGTGCTGATAGCGGAGGCTACAATATTACCCTGGGTATAACTAAATAGCCATACATACACTTGTCTTGTGTCTTGGGATATTGACAAAAAGGCTTGGGGCTGGGTAATTGCTGCAATTAACTTAATTAATCAATCAACAGTCACAAACACTGTTAAGTCTGTGGCACTTTGAATTTACTCTACACCCATAACAAATCTAATAGAATTTAAGTGAAATACACATTTCAGAGTAGATTTTTTTTCCGTAACATGTTGCTGGATGTGCTCGTCGACGAACCGCCAAGACCTTGAATTCATGGAAGAAAATGTGCACTAAAATGTAGAAACAGATTGTGTTGACCTTCTCTAACTGAATCTCTCTCTCTCCCTCCCTCTATCTCTCTCCCCCCTCTCTCTCTCTCTCTCTCTCCCTTCTCCTCTCTCTTACCCTCCCTCCCCCTCTCTCTCTCTCTCTCCTCTCTTCTCTTCCCTTTCTTACTTCCCCCTCTCTCTCTCTCCCTCCCTCTATCCTTTCTCCCCTCTCGTCTCTCCCTCCCTCCCCCTCTCCTTCTTCTCTCCCCCCTCCCCCCTTCCCTTCTTTCTCTCCTCCCCTCTATCTCTCTCCCTCCCCCTCCTCTCCATCTCCTCCTCCTCTCCTCACCCCCCATCTCTCTCCTCTCCCTCTATCTCTCTCCCCCCCTCTCTCTCTCTCCCTCCCCCTCTCTCTCTCTCCCTCTCCCTCCCTCTATCTCTCCTCCCCTCTCTCCCTCCCTTCCCCTCTCTATCTCTCTCCCCCCCTCTCTCTCCCTCTCCCTCCCTCTATCTCTCCCCCCCTCTCTCTCCCTCCCTCTATCTCTCTCCCCCCCTCTCTCTCTCCCTCCCTCCCCCTCTCTCTCTCCCTCCCTCCCCCCTCTCCATGGTGTTCCTGGCCCGGCCGCTGGTGATGTACTCTCTCCGCGTCTCTCAGGTAAGAAAATCCTCCCCCGCCTTTACGTCGTCCTCCCCCGGCCCTCACCTTCACACTTGAACCTCCCGCCATTATCCGAGCGGCCGAGCGTTTAAAAACCCGCCCATTCTGCGCATTAAAGAGTTTTTGAATTTTGATTGCGTATTAACTCCGGTTATTGTTATGGACGTGGCGTCGGCGGGATGTCACCCGGAAACCGGCCTTCGGCTCATTAACGGGCTTCCGTCGCCGGGAGGTGAGGAATGGCGAGCCCTCTAGAGCGCGAGACGGATCGCCGCCCGTCTTCAGCCGCCGTTCGCCGACCGCTGTAATTCCGCATGGGGTTTTTAATTAAAACACACTTTTAGTTAAACTGTGGGTACGGAATGGACAACGGCGAGCGAGGTGAAAAAAAAGAGAGAGGGATATAGGGTGAGAGAGTGAGCGCACGAAAAAGAGAAGGAGCGAGAGAGAGAGATGGTGAGAGAGAGAGAGAGAGAGAGAGAGAGAGAGAGATACAAGCCGCAGCTCCTGAGACCTGATAACACATGAAGACAAGTAGTCTGGGGTAATTGAGATATGAATCAGGAAGGTCATTTCTGGTTCACTGTCAGTGCCCAGTCTGTTGAGATTGAATGGGGGAGTGAATGGAAGGCTCTCATACACAATGAAACACATGCTTGGCACAATGGGACCCACTGCATCACTGTGGAAGGGCCTTATCTTCAAAGCCCAAAGACAGGTTGGTAAATGTGGCTTCTTATTAGCCGCGCTGTTGCTATGCCGCCCATATTTCATTGCAATTCTGTCATTCGCGCCATTATTCCAGATGTTCCATTGTGTGGAAATCGCACGGGGGGAATTTTAGCCAGCTCCATATATACAGTGAGCACCATAATTCATTGGACAGTGCCACATTTTTTTGTTATTTTGGTTCTGTACTCTAGCACTTTGAGTTTGAAAGGATAAGGTATCCATCCACTATTTTTCATATAGTTCAATAGTATCTGGCAGCAGAGTGATGGTTTGAGGCTCATTTGATACCTCAGACCCTTGATGACTTACAGCCATTTCACCAATCCTGTATTCCATACTGTTCCAGCATAATTTACAGCTAAATCTAGTCCCACCCCCAAATTCCCATAGAGATCCGTTGATCCATTGATCCATCCAATATTTTTTGATGCCCGAAAATGGGGGGGGGGCGACGTACAAAAGGTTCTATAATTTCTAAACAGTTCATCCGATATGGATGAAAATACCCTCAAATTAAAGCTGACAGTCTGCACTTCAACCACATTGTCATTGTATCCCTTCAAACTCAAAGTGTACAGAACCAAAATAACAAAAAATGTGTCACTGTCCAATGAATTGTGGTGCTCGCTGTAACTGGTTGGAAGGGTCTTCGTCTGTAACGACCTCCACAAGGAGTCTGTGGCCTTAACGTTCACGGCGGGTGACATACATTAAAACCACACCAGCGCCTATTAATATGAGAAACCTAGCCATCCTTGAGATTGTGAAAGATGTACTTCACAGAGTGGCGTCTCACTCTTTCATCTAACCTGGCGTTCCCGCGAAGACAAGATCATTCACGAGGTTAACGGTTTCGTTTGCGCTCTTCAATTTTCTGCTTAAGTAATCTGTGGTAAGTATGAGAGATTAAGTGAGACGCTGGCGATGGCGTCGGGCGACTCCGGCGCAAACCGGGCAGCTCTAATGTACAATGGCATTGCTACAAAAGCGTTGAAGCTCAGCAGGTTGATTCTTGCATATGCCTGTGTCCGGTTACGTTACGTCCACTTGATGACAGAAAGAGGAATCCTAACATTTCAAAACATCTCAAAATAATCTAAAATGATTACAACATTTGATTTATTTCATAGAGGTGATATGCCATGCCAATATATGTGTACATTTTACAATATACAAAGTAACGAAATCTGGAGGTGGGGATAACCGACATTGTGAGTAAACGGAATTTCAGCATAATTCTGCCAACATTGCAATATTCACTCTGTTTACTGCAAAGGGATTGTCACCTGGGTGTCGACAACAGAGCAGCCTGCAGAAAAGAACTGGCTTTGGGTGTCTGGCAGAATACGGGTGAAACTACGGGTGCGTTGCCTGACCCTCAGCCAGAGGACACTCGCTCCTCTCTGTGATTCGGTTAGTCCTGCTTTACTAAGCGTGAAATGGATCTGACAGGTAATGGCGCAAGGTTTATTAAACCTGAAACAGTTACTTAGCTGCCTGGGCCCGGTAATACCTGGATGGGTAACTGGGCAGTATCCAGTTTGGCACTCTGTGTGGGGAGAAGAGCCTTGCCCAGTGAGTGTGGCTAATGTTGGCGTGGGTTTGGTGAAGTAGGCAGGGCATTCCTACCCACTCCACACAAAGCAGCCTGACAGAGAGACGGGGAGGGGGGGAGGGGGGGGTATGAGACCCCTTGCTGGGCCTGTGCATGTTAAAATCGGCCTGGAAGACGTCAAAGGCAGGGTTGTCTTTCTGGTAATCGAGACCGTAGTGTACTAGCAGAAGGAAGTAATTCCAAAACCTTTTTTCTTTTTTTTTGTCCTCCTGATTGGTTGAGCTTCAGAGGAATGGCAGCTCATTGGCTGATTTTTACTTTTTTTTTTTTTTTGGAAGGAAACATCTGGTTTGTTCATCTCTAGGCCCTCCAGTCAGATCAGATCACCAGTCAGGGCGTCTGGCATCCTCGATCGTCCTCCATGTTAAACGAATCAATGCTCTGACCCCCCCCCCCCCCCGAGTTCGAGTTCGCATTCGCGTTCACGGTCTCTTAGCTATTACGGCTCCAATCATCCCTTATCAATCGTAGCCTGCAACAGTTCTCTGGCACACGCGGATATTACCGCTAAGTGGAGTAGAAGGATTGGCTTTTTAAAAAGATCCTGCATGTGAGGCCATACGGTGCCTCGGCGTGGACTTTATGCCGCGTTATTAATGCAATGCCTGGGGACGTCTGTGCAGGGAATGAAGGAGAATGCGGCACACCAGTACTGGCTTAATGTGCTCGGCTTAAAATACCTTTGGGGTTCAATCGCTTATTGAATTTATGAAAAGGCTGTAAAATTTATGCGAAGACCAGTTGCGTATGCATATCAAATAACCACTGTGAGGTCACGTAGATTTTTAGCACACAGACATTGTTGCTCTTAAAATGATGATAGCAGCAAGTAAGGAAATGTGAAATACAGAGAAATTTGCAGTGCCGCGTAGGGAAGGCGTGGGGGTAGTTCTGTCTGCACGGAGAGGGGAAGAGGCTCGACCGACTGGCGCTTGATTTGGTGTGGTCTTCTGAGGTGATGGGGAGGGCGGTCTTTCTTGCGTTCGCGCTGTGGAGGAAGACTGGGCGTTTTCGCCATTTCGCCACCTCTGAGGAAGATCCTTTTCCACAGCCCAGCTCTCTACGAGCTGCAGACGAACGCAGCGACATGTTTTAGTCGGCAGTTCGGGAAAAGGGCTGGTTTACTATGTGAAAAAAACAACAAGAAAGTTGGTAAACCACTTTGGTGCTGGAAATATATTAGGTGCTGCCCGAGGAAGAGAGGTCGGTCTCAAGACACATTGCCAGCAAATAGACAGCAGTGCAGATAGCCTTTCTTGCTCCACGGCTAGATATACGCTTTCGGCCTGATTTGCTAAGACCTTTAGTATGTGCAAAGCCTTTTACGCGTGCAAAACCAATAACATCACCAAATCGTTCGTCATGGTATTGGTTTTGCGCCAGTCATTGGTTGTGTTATTAATTTTGCATGTGCTGAAAAGGTTTTAAACATCTTTAGTAAAATAAGGCCCCTTTGTGCGTTTAAACAGCCTCACGTCGTCGATTTACTATGTGAGAAACCATGGTGACAGGTCTGCGCCACCCAGTGACGGCAGTTGTGAGCTTGCGTGATCGGTGGCATCAGGTGGTCAGTAATTGGCTGGAAAAAATCAATCTTTTGCTGTACTCAGGCATCTGGCGGAGGAGTAAACAGGAAGGAGGGGGGTCAGGTGGTTAGTAAGGAGCTGCAGCATCAATCTGTGCTGTGATTGGATGATACGTATTTCACCACCACATTGGCTGCCTCCAAATGTGTGGTATGGATAAGGCCGCGATCGCACCGGATCCGATTTAAAAGCTGGGGGGCGACTTATTTTGAATTGTTTTCAATGAGTTTGAAGTGTTTTCCACGCTGCTTTTGCGCCCCAGGCGACTCGAGTTTATCCGCTCCCGGCGCCTCGCTGTTTTTAGAAAAACGCTCGGTGAACACAGAGTTGAAATGATCTCATCTTGAAGCACTCAGGAAAAAAAAGCGCCTGTAATGTCACTGTCACTCCTTTCTCCTCTGTCCAATCGCACGAAAGTAGAGGC